>JAODAL010050728.1:0-27194 GCA_025379985.1 Phyllomedusa bahiana
AAAACCAAATTCCCATGAACACTGGTGCCCTAGGCACTGGCTCAAGGGGTCAGGAGGTCTGGGCTCCAGTGGTGGGATGGGAACACCCACCAAATCTATGCTCATGAACACTGGTGCCCTAGGCACTAGCTCAAGGGGTAAGGAGGTCTGGATTCCTGTGGTGGGATGGGAACACCCACCAAATCTATGCCAATGAACACTGTTGCCCTAGGCACTGGCTCAAGGGCTAAGGAGGTCTGGGCTCCAGTGGTGGGATGGTAACACCCACCAAATCTATGCTCATCAACACTGTTGCCCTAGGCACTGGCTCAAGGGGTCAGGAGGTCTTGGTTCCAGTGGTGGGATGGGAACACCCACCAAATCTATGCCCGTGAACATTGCCACCCTAAGCACTGGCTCAAGGGGTAAGGAGCTCTGGGATCCAGTCGTGAAATGGGAACACCCACCAAATCTATGTATAGGAGTCTGTCCTGCCCATTGGCCCACCAGTTGTCCTGCCCAAAGGGTCAGGAGGTCTGGATTCCAGTGATATAAGGAGAGTGCACACTAAATTCATGCCCATGAACACTGCTTCCCTATACACTGGCTCAAAGGGGCCAGGAGGTCTGGGCTCCAGTGGTGGGATGGGAACACCCACCAAATCTATTCCCATGAACACTAGTACCCAAGGCACTGGCTCAAGGGGCCAGGAGGTCTGGGCTCCAGTGGTGGGATGGGAACACCCAACAAATCTATTCCCATGAACACTAGTACCCAAGGCACTGGCTCAAGGTGTCAGGCGGTGGTGAGATGGGAACACCCACTAGATTTAAGCCCAGGCACCTGCCATTCCCAGTGTCTCACCAGGGAACTGGCCCAAAAGACCAGGAGGTCTGGATTCCATTAGTGGAATGGGAAAACCCACCAGATTTCTGCCCTATGCACTGGCTCAAGGTATTAGTAGGTCTGGGTTCCAGTCTTGAAATGGGAACACTCACCAAATCCATGTCTAGCGGCCCATTCTACACAGGGGACCACCATGGAACTTCCCAAAGGGTCAGGAGGTCTGGATTTCAGTGATGGAAGGGGAATGCCCACTAAAGTCCTGCCCATGAACACTGCTGCCCTACACACTGGCTCAAGGGGTCAAGAGATCTTGATGTTGGGTACACCTACCACATTTCCACCCATGAACGTTGCCGCCCTAGGCGCTTGCTCATGGGGTCAGCAGGTCTGGATTCCAGTGGTGGGATGGTAACACCCATCACCTTTATGCCCGGTGCCTCCACACAGCATCAGTTGTATACAGCACCAAGCAGAATCAGGGCTGGTGGTCAGCTGTATAGTCACTAGATGGATTCCCAATTCATGGAGCTCATGTTGGTGATTCAGCCAGTTCAGCAGTGGCGACCATGCTGTGTGAGTCCATGATAGTAGACATCAAATGAGGGATTTGGTTTCTTTTTTGGGTGGAGGCTCCTGCCCTCATCAACCTTCACAATTAGCTACCTATAGCCCAAATATTACTATGGATCGCGCAGCGTCCCGGCCCGTGCATGGGACCCCACATCTACTGGGCAGATAAGGCTAATTGTAATCTCAGAAATTCACACTTTAAATCTGATGACCTCAAAATATTCATTTCTGATGGACTTTCCTTCCTGGAACAAACCCTGGAGCGGTGCAAGCTGGACGTGGTCAGGTTTGGTATATACATGAGAATGGCGATCACTGACAGCAAGCAGAGATCTTTTCAGGGGTGAAGAATTGAACTATCGTCTACAGTACATGAGAACACTGCAGAACGTCTCATTATATGATGATTAAGCTTGATTTAGGACAGGACTGGCCCTTTAAGAAATAAATGTACGGGAATCTGGGATCGAATCGTCGCTTCTCATTCCTGCTTTCCCCGTCCGTAATTATGTAATTTACTGCAGTAATTTTGAAGCTGTTAATAAAGGTTATCGCCCACACCCCTCCCTGTCTTAGCAAATCACTAATTGATTTTGGGTTATTAAAAAATTCCACGTGACTATCAGTAAACAATGGAAAAAGGGGATACACATATTACACCCACCGGCCAATGGCCCCGAACCCACTGGTAAAGAGCCAGGGGCTACCATTTATCTGCAGATATCAGAATGGTTTCCCCCATGTCCCGTAATGTGCGGAATATTTACTGGTATCGCCTCTTTCCCAAAAGACAACAACTCCCATCGGAATGGGAAAAAGTCTTGGATTAAGTTAAGTTCCCACATTTATTTACTTCTCTTCCATACCATTGGGCAGGATTGGATTGGTCCACAAGGGAGCAGGGGAACGCCCCCCCCCCCCCCCAATAGCCCCTAGCATGGGGGCATTTTTAGATTTTACAAGCCTGGGGCTGCTTTTCAAGGAGAAAGCAAGAGACGTACAGAATGTGCAGCCATGTTCAATAGGTGTAGGGTAGACTGTAAGAATCATCTCCACTGGTGGGGTCCCAAGAATCATCTCCACTGGTGGCCGCAAGAATAATCTCCACTGATGGGTCCCAAGAATCATCTCCACTGGTGGGGTCCCAAGAATCATCTCCACAGGTCGCCCCAAGAATAATCTCCACTGGTGGCCGCAAGAATCAACTCCACTGCGGAGCCCCAAGAACCAACTCCACTGGTGGCCCCAAGAAAAACATTCTCCACTGGGGAGCCCCAAAATCAATCCACTGGTGGCCCCAAGAATTAACTCCACTGGGGAGCCCCAAGAATCAACGTCACTGGTGAGCCCCAAGAATCAATTCCACTGTTGGCCCCAAGAATCAGCTCCCCTGGTGGCCCAAAGAATCCTCTCAACGGGTGGACCCAAAAATCATCTCCAATGGTGGCCCCAAGAATCATCTCTACTGGTGGGCCCCAAAAATCATCTCCAATGGTGGCCCCAAGGGGAAACAACTCCATTGGTGGGCCCCCAAGAATCACCTCCACTGGGGGACCCAAGAACCCTCCACTGGTGGACCCATAGAAACACCTCCACTGGTGGCCCCCAAGAATACCTCCAATGGGTGGGCCCCCAAAATCACCCTACACTGGTGGGCCCCAAGAAACACCTACACTGGGTGGCCCCAAGAATCACCCCACGGTTGGCCCAGAAATTCACCTCCATGGTGAAAACCCCCAAAAATCACTCTACGGTGGGTCCAAAAAAACATCTCCATTGGTGGCCCAAAAAAAAAATCCACTGGGGAACCCCAAAATAACTCCATTGGTGGCCCCAAGAACCAACTCCCTGTTGGCCCAAAAACATCTCCCTTTTTGGGCCCAAGAACATCTCCGAGGGGGCCCCCCCAAAAAACCCCATGGGGGCCCAAGAATCACCCCCATGGGGGGCCCCAAAATCAAATCCCCCCTGGGGGCCCCCCAGAATCAAAATTACTGTGGGCCCCAAAATCACTAAAATGGTGGCCCCAAAAAAATCATCTATGGTGGGGCCCCCCGAACACCCATGGGGGGGCCCCCCAAAAATCAACTCCATGGTGGCCCAAGAATCAACTTCCCCTTTGGTGGCCCCAAGAAACACTCATGGTGGGCCCCCAAAAATAACTCCCGGTGGCCCCAAAACAACTCCACTGGGCCCCCAAAAAAATTCCATGGTGGCCCCAAGAACACTCCATGGGGGCCCCCAAAAATCACTCACTGGTGCCCCAAGAAACAATCCCTTTGGGGGGCCCCCAAAATCAGCTCCCCTGGTGGCCCCAAGAACAAAAATCCCTGGTGGCCCCAAGAATCCTCCCTTGGAAAAAAAATTTTTGGGCCCCAAAAATAAACCCCAAATGGTGGCCCCAAGAATCAACTCCACGGTGGGCCCAAGAATCACTCCACTGGTGGCCCCAAGAATTCTCCATGGGGGCCCCAAGAAATTTACTCCACTGGGGCCCCCAAAAATACTCCACTGGTGGCTCCAAGAATCTACTCCACTGGTGGCCCCAAGAATGAGCTGGAAAAAAAAACTACAGTTACCAGGAAAATGTCAGCAAGTAGTAGTTGATGGATCTTGTGTCTGCTTTATAGCACTGTATAAAGTGCACAAGTCCTAACAGGAAGAGAAATAATTATATAGTAAGAAGCTTCCGAAATACAAATTGTTGGAGATAAGATTAACACTCAGCGCTATAATCATCAGGTGCGGAGTCTGGCGCCCGCCTATCACGTCCTCAGCAGCTTGTAATATAGTTTGCAAATTTTCACTTAAAAGTACAAAGGGTTACCAGGAAACTGTCAGCAAGCAGCTGTTGACGGATCTTATGTTCTCTTATGTGCCTGCTTTGTACTAGTAACGAACTGATCTGCATGAAATACACATAATATCTTTTGCTAATTTTTACTTATAAAACAAAGGGTCACCTGGAAACCGTCAGCAAGTAGCCGTTGATGGATTTTGTGCTCTTTTTATGTGCCTGCTTTGTGGCGTCAGCAGCCTGGATGTATTTTCCAATAATTTTCATTTAAGGAAAAAAAAAACCCCACAAAATGTTACATGGAAACCATCAGCAAGTAGCTGTTAATGGGCCTTGTGCTGTTTTAATGTGTCCTCTTTGTAATTTACTGATCTGCAGGCAATCAAGTCCTACTAGGACTAGAAGGAAAAGTATGTTAGAAGTCTCTGATATACAAAAAAATACAAGTGGTCACCAGGAAACTGTCAGTAAGTAGCGGCTGATAGATCTTGTGTTCTTTTTAGGTGTCTGCTTTGTGGTAGTAATCAACCCATCGGCATAAGGTATACAAGTCCTAATAGGAATAGAAGAATAATGATATAGTAGGATTCTTTAGAAGCAGCTGACCTACTTGGTGATGGGTTCCAATTCATAAGAGCACGAAATTAGCTTGAATTTTGTTATGGGTTATGCTGATAAACAGCTGAATGGAGGAAAAGGGTGTTATTGGTGTCTGAGTCTCAGCACTTAATCCGAAATTAACTTAAAGGGGTTGTCTCACTACACTGATTCATCTTACCTCAGTCCTGTTTTCTTGGTTTCATTTTGAATTCAGATGCGTGGTTACTAGGGTTCTACTAGACTTCATGACCCGTGAGATAGACCAGGTGGCCTTTAGATTAACAGCCAGCTAGCCTGCTGGCAGCCTATCAGGAGAGATGAAACAGGTCTGTAGCTATAGCGACCTGAGGAGCTGATGCAGCCCATAGAAGAGGGGATATCTCAGAATAAGTAGGACACAGTTAGTGGACATATATTACAAAGTGACTTGTTTTTGCAAGATCTTTAACATAAAAAACAATCCTTGTAGTGAGACAACCCCTTTAACTATATAAGGTGCACAAGTCCTAATAGGAATAGAAGTTATGAGGAGAGGTTCAAAGAATTAAACTTATTTAGTCGACGACTGGTGGGGGGGTGGGTGGGCAGGATTCATTTCTATCAGTATATAAATGGCCCCTACAAAAAGAATGGGGAAAAGCTATTTCATGTAAAGCCCCCTCAAAAGACAAAGGGAGCGCTCCCCCCGTCTGGAGAAAAAAAAAAGGATTCAACCTCCAGAGGAGCAAAACCTTCTTTACTATGAGAACTGTTACTCTGTGGAATAGACGCCTGAGGATCTGGTCACAGCAGGAACAGATGAGGATCACCACTTACTACTAAGTGATATTATTACCATTGTAGCCGTAAAAACTTCTAGATCCAGTTTAATGACAATTTTTGGAGCAGAAATTAAATATTCATTTAGGGCAGATTGGTTCTTACCTTATGTAATCTAAGTCTTCATCAGTGGAAGGAAACCGGACTTAAAAATTACCTATGCCCCTCCTTTCACCCACATCTTTCCCACCCGTGGTTGAACTTGATGGACACGTGTCTTTTTTCTACTGTACTATGTTATTATATAAGTTAATGGTATAATAGGATTCTTTAGGACCAGCTAACCTACTTACTGATGGGTCTCAATTCAGAAGTGCAAAGCTAACCTACTTGCTGATGGGTCTCAATTCAGAAGTGCAAAGCTAACCTACTTGCTGATGGGTCTCAATTCAGAAGTGCAAAGCTAACCTACTTGCTGATGGGTTTCACTTCATAAGTGCGAAGGTGACCTACTGGTTAATGGGTTCCAATTCATAAGTGCAAAGCTAACCTACTTGCTGATGGGTTTCACTTCATAAGTGCGAAGGTGACCTACTGGTTAATGGGTTCCAATTCATAAGTGCAAAGCTAACCTACTTGCTGATGGGTTTCACGTCTTAAGTTCAAAGGTGACCTACTGATTCATGGGTTCCAATTCAGAAGTGCAAAGCTAACCTACTTGCTGATGGGTTCCAGTTCATCAGTGCAAAGTTAACCTACTTACTGATGGGTCTCAATTCAGAAGTGCAAAGCTAACCTACTTGTTTATGAGTTAGAATTCATAAGTGCAAATCTAACCTACTTGCTGATGGGTTCCAATTCATAAGTGCAAAGCTTACCTACTTACTGATGGGTCCCAATTCAGAAGTGCAAAGCTATCCTACTTGTTTATGAGTTCCAATTCAGAAGTGCAAATCTAACCTACTTTCTTATGGGTTTCAATTCATAAGTGCAAAACTAACCTACTTGCCGATGGGTTTCACTTCATAAGTGGAAATTTAACCTACTTGTTGACAGGTTACAATTCATAAATGCCCAAAATCAGTGTGGGTAATATAGTTTCCCTCCAGATTACACTGATGATTACCTAAATAGAGGGAAGGGGTGTTAATAGTGGGTGAACCCCAGCGCTTGATGGGAGATGCCACCCTATGATGCCCAGGTCATGAATGAAGCACTATCATCTGCATTAGATGTCCCAGTGCTGTGCATTCATTTCAATGGATTTGCTGCGTCTTTACTTTGAGGGGTAGTTTATAGATAGTTGTAATTTTGGGACCACAGGGTAATATATCAAAAGCCCCCGTCTATTACCACACCCCCACTAGAGGGGATTTTGCTGTACTACCCCATCCTACAGATGACAATGGGGCAGAAGGATGGAGTCAGAGCTGAAATCCTCTATCTCCGGCCCTATACATCCATCCACCTTTGGGGTCTGATGTTGCAGATGGGAATTTGTTCCTGTTCTGTTTGAGGTTTTTGCTGTGACACAGATGCGTTTCTGGTCCTTTGTGTCACAGTCACATAACGACTTCACTCCCTAATAAAATATTCCAGTAATGTGGGGGACGAGTGGCCGGGAGAAAGCAGCTGTGGATTATCTGTGACGTCATCAGAGCTCGTACATCAGGGTGCGGCGCTAGAGCCAATTTCACATGTATCTGGCAGACAAGTAATGCCAGGATTAACCGCTGCTCGGGCCGGAGATGTGAAACCTATTTGTCATTTCCCGACTGAGTGAACATTTTAGTGACAGCGTTTTACCTGTAGCCGCTCATTCACATCACTTACACCATGTGCACATTGCGGGGCGGGCGCAGGATCGCCCACGCTGCAGGAAATCCTGATCTGGGTCAATTAGATAAAGCCACAAACAGAATCAGACAGAAAAATCCTCTATAGGACACCACAAGCATGCCGAGTCTAGAGGGTAAGTCTGCAGGCGCCAAACTACTGCCCTGCACCCAGACACGGCGCCGAAAGGTTGTACCGCCAAAATGGAGAGCAGCACTCAGGGTGTATCTAACAGCGGAAGAGATTTATATACGCAGCACTCAGGGTGTATCTAACAGCGGAAGAGATTTATATACGCAGCACTCAGGGTGTATCTAACAGCGGAAGAGATTTATATACGCAGCACTCAGGGTGTATCTAACAGCGGAAGAGATTTATATACGCAGCACTCATGGTGTATCTAACAGCGGAAGAGATTATATACGCAGCACTCATGGTGTATCTAAAAGCAGATGAGATTTATATACGCAGCACTCAGGGTGTATCTAACAGCGGAAGAGATTTATATACGCAGCACTCAGGGTGTATCTAACAGCGGAAGAGATTTATATACGCAGCACTCAGGGTGTACCTAACAGCGGAAGGAATAAAACCAGCACTCATGGTGTATCTAACGGCGGAAGAGATTTATATACGCAGCACTCAGGGTGTATCTAACAGCGGAAGAGATTTAGATACATTTACAGTTCATGTATCACTTTAGAAGCAGAGTTTATCTACTTGTATCGGTTGCTGATACTTTGTATATATTAGGGTTAGATACACTTTTAGGTAAATTGGATCTAACTCTACCTGTAGCTGAAACTACAGATGATTGTCTAGTCAGGATAGAATTGTAACAAACCCTCTGCTGTGAGAAATATTACATCACAATAGATTTTCAGCCTCTGAATGAACACAAACATGGTGCTATTCACTGACAGCAAGCGAAAAAAAAAAAAAACCTCAGGGAAAACAGAATTCGAGGCGTGTGTAACAGCTGAAAGGTTTTTTAAAACATTGAGGGGCCGGGTTCCACCTGATTTTTGCTTAGAAAATGCAAGCAATTGAAAAAACACAGGTGGCAGCAAGTAGAGATCTTGAAAATGGTGCGGAATGGAGACATGGGGCGACATGTATGGATGGACTGCACCCTTTTATTGGCGGGATAAGCACCAAAATAGAATCGATCCCCTTTTGCTAAAATAGGAAGCGCTATGGCCAAGGGGGGTTTGGGATTTTGCACCAGACCCCACATTTTGGAAAGCGCTAAAGAGAGGGGCATGCTGCGCCAATTTGTTTTGGGTTAAACACTTGGGCGGCATGTACTAACAGGGCTCCGCCCCGAAGTCTGCTTCTTTTTCAGCTGATTCCAGCGCAAACCCCCCGTTGCACATTTTAAATGGCCTGTACGCCAAAATCAGGCGCATTACATAGCGCAAGCGGCACTTTGTAATGCGCCTGATTTCGGGGGGTGGGGCACACTAGAACCGTACAGGCGCATTACTGCTGGAACAGGTAGAGCACTTTACAAGGGGTTTACCTGAGCCAGAAATTCGTTCCAAATTTCAAATGACCTGTTTTAGCCCCTGTAGAACAGGTTCAAAAATCGGGCGCATTTAGGCTATTATTACGTAAAAAATTTTTGGCTTTTAAAAAAGCGGCAAATTTCATAAATGCCATGTGGCAGGCACCCCTTTGCGAAACTACCCAGCCCAAAATTTAAAAGTGGCCCGACTGAGGCCCAAGTTGTCGGAGATTAATTAGATTTAGCATTGGGGTAAAAAAAAAAAATCAACTATTTCTCAACGCATACCAGTAAAATAAAAACGAATCTATGAAAATGATCAAACTATATACAATTAAATAATATAAAATATTATATCCCCAAAAAATAAAATTACCCCTAAAAAAGTATCAAAAAAATGATAAACAAAAATTTAATACTAATAAATAAAACCTACAGATTCCCAAAAAATTCAGTAATTAAAAAGGTTATTGAGATTATCGGGGATTAACAGACACATGAAACCCGGTTTGAAAAAAAGAAAAGGAGATAGAATAGCATGTCAGGAATAGAAACCTGGTTGGACTACAGGGCCCAGAATACCCGGCTTTGCGAAAGTAGAGAAAGGCGAACCATGACCCCTTTTGATATGTAGAATGTTTGAAATGAAAATGAACGTACAATATAAAGGTATAAAAAAAAAAGCTTTCTGCAAGATTTTAATTAGAAGAAAATAAAAATTCCGAATAATTTTTTAATATTAACATAATAAATTTGACATTAGAAAAGTGACTCAATGAACTGCTTTAATCTTAAGAGAAGAACAGAAACTCCTAACGTCATCCCCTGTTTATGTTCTCTTTTTCTTCTACTCACAATCACAAACCCCCTTTTCCCCGTGTCAGTCCTAATCTTGTGGTTAGATTGGCGCAAGAGATAAGTAGCTATTACTGTCAGTCATACTCAAGAAGTTTAATAGACTTGTTTATGTAACATGACTGGGTCATTGTAAACCAAGGATTTCAATTGTCTCACCCTAACAATAAAAAAATTTAAACTCTTGGGGGCAGGGCCCCCCCCCCAAACCCTTTTGTCTCATCGTAAATTGCTCTTTATTTTGTAATATCGCTTTTTACTGTACATACCCCCGCAAATATGTTGGCGCTATATAAATAAAGATTGTTATTATTATTATTATTATTATTAACAACAACAGTGATTTACCGTCACATTTTTAAGTGGATTTTCAGCATTTATAAATTGACAAAAATCCGATTGTAACCAGTGCCCCATAGACCTCAATAGAAAATCCAACTATAACCAGTGCCCATAGACCTCAATAGAAAATCCGACTGTAACCAGTGCCCCATAGACCTCAATAGAAAATCCGACTGTAACCAGTGCCCCATAGACCTCAATAGAAAATCCAACTGTAACCAGTGCCCCATAGACCTCAATAGAAAATCCGACTGTAACCAGTGCCTCATAGACCGCAATAGAGAATCCCACTGTAACCAGTGCCCCATAGACCTCAATAGAAAATCTGATTGTAAACTAGTGCCCCATAGACTTCAATAGAAAATCCAACTGAAACCGGTGCCCCATAGACCACAATAGAAAATCCAACTGTAACCAGTGCCCCATAGACCGCAATAGAAAATCCGAGCTGTAACAAGTGCCCCATAGACCTCAATAGACAATCTGACTGTAACCTGTGCCCATAGACCACAATCGAAAATCCCACTGTAACCAGTGCCCCATAGACCTCAATAGAAAATGTGACTGTAACCAGTGTCCCATAGACTGCAATAGAAAATCTGACTGTAACCTGTGCCCATATACCTCAATAGAAAATCCGACTATAACCAGGGCTCCATAGACCTCAATAGAAAATCCGACTATAACCAGGGCTCCATAGACAACAATAGAAAATCCGACTGTAATCAGTGCCCCATAGACAGCAATAGAAAATCCGACTGCAACCAGTGCTCCATAGACCGCAATAGAAAATCCGACGCAACCAGTTGGTCCATTTGACCTCAATTTGAAAATCCGATGCAACCAGTGCTCCATAGAACACGAATAGAAAATCCGACTGCAACCAGTGCTCCATAGACCGCAATAGAAAATCCGACTGCAACCAGTGCTCCATAGACAGCAATAGAAAATCCAAGCTGTAGTCTACACAGCTCGAATTTTCTGAGGACGGATTTCAAATCTTTTCAAAAAAACTTAAAACATGTTCTTTAATCCATCATATTTCACTTAAAAGCGTCGGATTGTAGTAGAGTTCTATGTTAATGGATCGAAATCTGAAATCTGACCGCAATATCTGCGCAAAAAACCCCTAAAACCGATTGTAAAATACTGGTGGTTTTCTATAACAGAATCCAACAGTATTTTACAATTGTCACATTGAAATAGGCTAAGGGCACTTTCCCACGGCAAAGACCAAATACCGGCTGATATTTTGTCTTTTTTTCGCATGCAGAGGGGTGGCTTTTGTCCGCGGTTTGCAGATTCAAGCTGTCCCCCTTTATACTCACATGTTCATGTTCAGCCCGAAAAATTATTTTTGGGAAACACTAGGGGCGACATGTATGAATTCGATTTTATTTTACTTGGCGCCGACACTCCAGATTTTTGGCGCATTACATAGAGCTTAGTGCGCCAAACATCTCTCAAAGTTCATCTCATTACACTCTATGCCCATACAAAGTTTGGCGCATTAAGCTCAATGTAATGCGCCGATCTTTGAGAGACGGATAAAGGCGCTTTGAAGTGAATTATTACATCTCATATTCAGTGTATAATGTGCCTGAATGTATGAAAGTGGTTTTTGTGCAAATTTAAAAATGGAGTCTAAAGTTCAATTCGTCTCGCATTTGTGTTTGGCGTAACGAAACTTTGGGGCATTAGCAATGCGCCAAACATGTATAAAGGCTAAATGGGGGACATGTATGAAAATTCGAATGCGTACTTTTTTTTTACTTGCGCCGACACCACAGTTCTAAATAGATATAGAAGAGTGTAGAATACGACAGATTTTTGGCGCATTACATAGAGCTTAGGCGCCAAACTTTGTATGGGGATAAGGTGTAAATGAGCGAACTTTGAAGAGTTTGGCGCACTAAGCTCCATGTAATGCGCCAAAAATCTGGAGTGTCGGCGCAAAGTAAAAAATATCAAATCCATACAGGCCGCCCCTAGCAGTTTAAAAAAACGTCCGGTGGAAAATCCTGCTGAACGTATTTTCTATTAAAGTCTATGGGGGATCGTTGCTAGTCGGTCCTCAGACGGTTTCTAAAACCGCAAACTGTCTGAAAATCCGACCAGCCCTAATAGTTCATGTAACAGTTTAGTGGCATAGCTAGAACTTTTGCCGCCTGTCTGACACTATGAAGCACTGCACTCAGATACAATGAGCCTTATGTATGAAAACTGTCTACCAGTAAGATTGTCTTTGTTGCCCATAGCAATCAGAGCCCATAACTAATCAGAACTCATAGCAACCAATCAGAGCTCACAACAACCAATCAGAGCTCATAGATACCAATCAGAGCCCATAGCGACCAATCAGAGCCCATAGAAGCTCATAACAACCATTCAGAGCTCATAATAAGCAATCAGAGGCCATGGCAACCAACCAGAGCCCATGGCAACCAGAGCCCATAACAACCAATCAGAGCTCATAGTAACCAATCAGAGCTCATAACAAGCAATCAGAGCCCATAGCAACCAATCAGAGCCCATAGCAACCAATCAGAGCCCATAGTAACCAATCAGAGCTCATAGCAACCAGAGCCCAGCTTTCATTCATTTCATATAGTGCGCTGTAAAAATAAATACTGGGCTCTTATTAGTTGCTATGGGCTCAGATGGTTGCTATGGGTTTGGATTGGTTGCTGAGAGCATTGATTGGTTGCTGTGGGCTCTGATTGGTGGTTATGAGCGCTAATCGGTTGCTTTTAGATCTGATTGGTTGCTATGCGCTCTGATTGGTGGTTTAGAGCCCTAAATCGGTTGCTATAGGGCTCTGATTGGTTCTATGAGCTCCTGTTTCGTTGCTATGGGCTCTGATGGTGGCTAGGCTCTATCGGTTGTTTGAATCTTTTTGGTTGTATTGCTCTGATTCATGCGAGTCCCAGGGTACAGTCACCCCATATCAGAATGCGGTTATTATGACAATTGTTTCTAAAAGTGTAAACAGATCGCGGGTTCTATAAATACAGGGGGAAGCCCCTTTTTTTTACGGCAGTGGGGTTCTCCCCGGGACCTCACATCCACCCACAATGTAATGTGACAAGTGATTTGGATAATGGTATAATGTGAAGCTCAGCGCGATCGGCCTCATAAATTTCAGACAATGTCTCCTGTACGTGACCCTGGCACCTTCCGGCACGCCCTGCGCTGGAGGAGTCGGTCACACAGGTCGGACTTTCCTCAAATCTTCCCGCGGGAAAAATGCAAAGGAATTGCCGAATATGCGGATTATTGGCGATTTGGATTTCTCTCCGTACTCGAGACCCGATCCGGAACCGGATTCCGGGACAGATACTGAGTCGCTGCCGCTGGGGGTGATATTCAGGAGATCTTAGGGAATTGTCAGGTAGTGTCCTCTGCTAAAACCCATAAACTCCATCCCTTGTGAATGTGCCCCAAAGAGGAAACCCACCAAGGGGCACTATTACATTAGCATTAAAGAGGAGCGGAGACGGCCCCTGACATGCCTGTTGGGGGGCGCTCACGCGGCAGATTGTGGCGCGCACCTGCGCCTTCATTCATGGCCAGCGAGTACTTTCAATGCGAGGGAGCTCTCTGCCTCCTATGCTTTGTATTACTTAGTGCATAAGCGGCGAAAGAAGCAACAAGTCCCTTTTTATTTATGGGCAGGGGCGTAGCTTGAGGGGGTGCAGAGGTAGCAGTCTAAGGGGGCCCAAAAGCCCTCCTGCCACATAAGGAGACAGCAGCATTTTAAAGGGGTTTTGCCACCAAGTGAGTTGTTTTCCTCTTATCTGGCTCAGGAGATAATATAAACAAATCATGAACGGGGAGAGGGAGGGGGCTGAGCAGCGAGGAGCACAGAGGGAGAAGTAAGGGAGCGTCTGCGATGTTCACTCAAATAATAACATTACAACCAGTGGATTGTCTATACAGCTTAAAGCCTCATACACTGCACTTTCTCCACAGTCCCTTGGAAGCTAATTCATGTTCCCTGTCATCAGATAAGAAGTGCAGACAAAGCAAGCACAACCAGATCAGCTCCTGTCAGCTCTCCTGGTCCTGTCTAATGTAAACTTTTAAGTAACTAAGGGCTTGTAAAGAAAGCTGTAGCTCTCAGAGGCTTCACTTTTTGTAATCACATATATTTAGAAAGGGATTAAATACCCATTTTGGAGGATCCCGCGTCAACATTTCATTGTGGCAAAACCCCTTTAAGTGGCACATGGTAGCAGGGGGCTTATTTCACTTTTTGCACTAGGCCCCAAAGCTGCAAGTTACACCTCTGTTTACAGGAGCACAGTACGTGTCGGGAAATACGGTCATAAAATCACTGTTATCTGAATGACAAGGATTATTTTACACAAGACTTCATGAGCACTGAACTTGACAAAAGATTTGACCGTATTTGCAGGGAATACTTCGGCGTCAAATGCGTTGTGTGAACATCCCCCTTATCATAAATCATTGTGTTCTTTGTGAAAGAACAATTTTGCAGCCTCTTCTCTTCTATCTCTGTGTTGTTCTGTTCCTCTGTTATTCCTCCTGGAAATGTATTACTGAATCTGTCAGCTGGGCGTTACCCATTGGGGGTGTGCAGGGACACGCCCCTCTGAAAAAACTAGAATAGTAACCCCCAACTGACAGATTCAGTAATACATTTTCAGGAGGAATAACAGAGGAACCGCACAACCCAGAGATAGAAGAGAAGAGGCTGCAGGATTGTTATATCACAGGGAACACAAGGGTTTACTAAAACAGACCAGTCAGGAGGGGTCAGAGCTCCTTTTTAATGGTCATGGGTAACATTCCCAGATTACTGCTAATTGATGGGTCCAGCCAGGTTATGTTCAGTACATTGGGAGTACAGTCTGCGCTCATGTACCAGCGCCGCAAGGTTGTGTTGATGCCCTCAGGGATGAAACCAAGACCAATATAAAGTTACTGGAGATTTTACGGTTTCAGGTCATGTTCACATCTGCATCTGAGGCTGCGTTCGAAGCCTCCGTCACAGATATCGCCAAAAATAACGGAAAAAAGTAGCATAGCATGCAGAGCAGTTGTTTCCATTACAATGAGGGGCACCATGACACTGACCCAGAGAAACCCATTGTAGTCAGCGGGGTCCGCTGCCAACCGTTGGTGTTCAGTGTTGCATTGTGTCTTTAGCCAATCAGTAAAGCTGATTCTTGGGGCCACCAGTGTAGTTGATTCTTGGGGACACCAGTGGAGATGATTCTTGGGGCCAACAGTGGAGGGGATTCTTGAGGCCCACCAGTGGAGATGATTCTTGAGGCCACCAGTGGAGATGATTCTTGGGGCCACCAGTGGAGATGATTCTTGGGGCCACCAGTAAGGCTGATTCTAGGGGCCACCAATGGAGATGATCCTTGAGGCCACCAGTGGAGTTTGATTCTTGGGGCACCATGGAAGATTCTTGAGGCCCACCAGTAAGGCTGATTCTAGGGGCCACCAATGGAGATGATCCTTGAGGCCACCAGTGGAGATGATTCTTTGGGCCACCAGTGGAGAGGATTCCTTGAGGCCCACCAGTGGAGATGATTCTTGGGGCCACCAGTGGAGAGGATTCTTGAGGCCCACCAGTGGAGATGATTCTTGGGGCCACCAGTGGAGATGATTCTTGGGGCCACCAGTGGAGATGATTCTTGGGGCCCACCAGTGGAGAGGATTCTTGTGGCCCACCTGTGGAGATGATTCTTGGGGCCACCAGTGGAGATGATTCTTGGGCCCACCAGTGGAGATGATTCTTGGGCCCACCAGTGGAGATGATTCATGAGGCCACCAGTAGAGTTGATTCTTGGGCCCACCAGTGGAGATGATTATTGGGGCCACCAGTGGAGTTGATTCTTGGAGCCACCAGTGGAGATGATTCTTGGAGCCACCAGTGGAGCTGATTCTTGGTTCCCCCAAATGGGTTTTTCTTGGGGGGGTCCACCAGTGGAGTTGATTCTTGGGGCCCACCACTGGAGTTGATTCTTGGAGCCACCACTGGAGTTGATTCTTGGAGCCACCAGTGGGGCTGATTCTAAGGGTTCACTCTTCAGCTACTGTACAAGACTGTGTCCGCCTCTTGCACTTTGCCTCTTTTTCCTTGCCTTTCTCCCCATTCCCAGGGGCCCTCAGGGGATTTCCCCCGCTTTCCTGTGGGGCAGTCTGAGCCTGTGTTGTTCGTCATGTAATGTATATGCTTTAGGAGACAATAAAACATTTTATAGGACGTGAGTTAGCTCACTATATAAACTTTTTCACTTTTGTTTTCCTTAGTGTCACACATTACTTTCTTCATGACATTGACTGACTTTGCGATATAATATTTCTTCTGACACCTACAACTGAGGTGGAGCAGCCAGAACTGTTCAGTGATCCCTGCAGATTTGGGGTCTCTTCCTTCTTTCTGCAAAAATGTACATTAGACTGCTGATTGGGTGGGGTCTTGCTGGTGTGATGTCATAGCTGTGTGCTGTAAACCAATCAGATGTCTCCCCCTGCTGCTCCCTTTCCCCTCTAACAGCATGCCAGCCGACAGACAGAAAAGAGTGGCTGTATCCCCCTCCTCTCCCTGCATTGCCCTCTTCTCGTTGATTGCAGTATCACCCTCTTCACCCTGCATTATCCTCCTCTCCTTGCTTGCAGCATTCCCCTCCTGCACTCTGCTCCGGGGAGAGACCGCTTTGTATAACTTTATATTTTTAGATTTAGCAATTTCCAATTTTTGCTTTCTTGCAGGAGAATCTGTGAGATGTGGTGAAGACGCTCCGACAGGAAATAAAATACGGTGAGTACCAGGTATAAGGTTTGCCATAATTAGCAGTGCTGGGGTCTCATCTTTTGAGAATGACTCCATGGAGGAGTTGAAACGTTGCTTGTATGGACTTAGGTGATTAAATCACTTTTTTTTAAAATATATTTTGGTGGTGCTGCTTTCTTTTTTTTTTGGATTTTGGAGGGTTTTGGATCATACCTTTGAGCTTTGCACACCTCTGTTTGATTTTGTTGCAGTGCTGTATCCTTGACTTTTTTTCCCTGTAGCTTAGTGGTTAGCACAGTGCATCACAGTCGCTCAGTGGTTAGCATGGTGCAGCACAGTGGCTAGCACAGTGCAGCGTGGTGGCTCAGTGGTTAGCATGGAGTTGCCGTTAGTGGTTAGCATGGAAGCTCAGTGGTTAGCATGGTGTAGCCCAGTGGCTCAATGGTTAGCATGGTGGCTCAGTGGTTAGAATGGTACAGCATGGTGGTTCAGTAGTTATCATGATGTAGCTCAGTGGCTAGTACAGTGCAGTACTGTGGCTCATTGGTTAGCATGGTGCAACACAGTGGCTCAGTGGTTAGCATGGTGCAACACAGTGTCTCAGTGGTTATCATGGTGCAACACAGTGGCTCAGTGGTTATAATGGCGCAGCACGGTGGCTCAGTGGTTAGCATGGTGGCTCAGTGGTTAGAATGGTACAGCATGGAGAATCAGTAGTTTTCATGATGTTGCTCAGTGGACTAGTAACGTGCAGTACTGTGGTCAGTGGTTATCAGGTGCAACACAGGGCTCATGGTTAGCATGGTAAACACAGTGCTCAGGGGTTTATTTGGGGCAAACAGTGGTTTCAGGGTTAGCATGGTGGCTCAGTGGTTAAATGGACAGCTGGGGGTTCAGTATTATCATGATGTACTCAGTGGCTAGACATGCATACTGTGGCCTTTGGGTTGCATGGTTCAAACGGGCTATGGTTATCAGGGCCAGCACTGGCTCAGCGGTTTTAGGTGCAAAATGGCTCAGGGTTAGTATGGTGGCTCAGTGTTTACATGGATTTGCAGTGTAGAGCCAGGTTCCAACCCCTTATGAAAACATCTGCAAGGAGTTTGTATGTTTGCTCCGTGTTTGTTCTCACACTCCAAAAGCATAGTGATAGGTTAATTTGGGCTGGAAACCGCAGTGGGGTTTATGACAATCTCTGTACAGAGCTATAACAAGTATTAAAATAAATAAAAAAATAAATTAGTCTCTGCTTGCCTGTCCAACACGTGACCTCTGAGGCCTGTAATTGGCTGCACGGTCACATGGGACATTGGTCACAGCTGGGGGGAGAGCAGCACACCTCCGGCGGCGATAGGACAGTGGCGGCGGGAGACAGGAGTGCCGGTTATTTTTTAAATTTTTTTAGATTTTAGCCCATTCCCAGCCTATACAGCAGTCTCCAAAAATCTCAGAAAAAACATTTAATCTAGTATCCGGTTATCTAGATTTTCCCAGAACCCTGAGCGGCAAATCTTCCCAAATTCACAAGGATAAAATGTTTTGAGAAAAATATTTGCCGCATTCTTGGTTCCATGGCTTTTGTTTTATACGCAGTGTGTTGTACTGGGGACGCTTTGAAAACATTTCTTACTTCTATAGTTATAAACACGTCTGAATAAAATAAATAAAAAAATGCTACAGCCAATGCAAGAAAGGGAAGGTTTGCCAAAATAGTGTGCATGTGAGCGACACCTAAATGGGAGGTGCCCGTTACCTTTGCGTTACCTTTCGCGTGTTTATAGCTCTTGTTTGGTGTTTGCTTTCTGCGAGACATAAACTGTTGCTTTTAATGTGGGGCGAGTATGTGGCTCCCTGTAAAACACACAAAGTGCCCCATAAAACTGAGTGAACGCAAATATTTCCTGCCCGTAGATCATACATTGTCCCTGGGATACCATGCAGCACACAGCGTCATGTGACTGCAGCAGATAGTAAGTCCGGGGGGGGGGGGGGGGCTCGGCCGTCACTGGGGACGGGTTATTTGTTGATCCTGTAAGCGCTGAATGGCTGCGTCATCTAATAAAACGCTCAGTGGCTGATAACAGCGAGGCAACAGAGGGGACGAATAGAGTCCCAGAAAAATCTTTGTTGGCTGAAATTCAACATTGGTGCGAGCAGCTTTACTTCACATAGATCCTTATTAAAGTGAGGGCCACAGCTATCAAAGTCTGATAGGTGCCTCCACCTCTGGGATCTGCACCTATATCAGCAACGGACGCCGAAAGTGTCAGCTCAGAATGGAGATTCGGTCAGGCTTGCACACGACTCTCCATTCTGTTCTATGGGAGTTTTTTTACTAACACAGGCCCCCTGTATGGGGAAACCCCCCAAAAAGAATGAAGAAAAAACCGCTCCCCCGACTGGGGAAACCCCCCAGAGGAATGGAGAAAACAGCGCTCCCCTGTCTGGAACTCCCCCAAAAGGAGAATGGAAACAAGCCTCCCCCGAAAGGAACTCCCATAAGGAAATTTAGAACACAGCGTCCCCGTACTGGGAACTCCCATAAAAAATTAGAACAAGGCTCCTTTAATTTGGGGGGGGGGGGGGGGGGGGGGGGGTTGGGTGGGGGGGGGGGGGGGGGGGGGGGGGAAAGGCCCCCTTTTGGGATCCATGATAGAATGGAGTCATGTTCCTGTACGGAACTCCATAGAAACAGAATGGGGAACACAGCGCTCCCCTGTACTGGGAACTCCCATAGAAAAATGGAGAAAACAGGGTCCCCGTACTGGAACTCCCATAGAGGAAATGGAGAACACAGCGCTCCCCTGTACTGGGAACTCCCATAGAACAGAATGGAGAACACATGCGCTCCCTGTACTGGGAACTCCCATATTACATATTGGAGAACACTGCGCTCCCCTGTACTGGGAACTCCAATAGAGCAAAATGGAGAACACAGCGCTCCCCTGTACTGGGAACTCCCATAGAGGAGAATGGAGAACACAGCTTTCCCCTGTATTCGGAACTCCCATAGAATAGAATGGAGAACACAGCGCTCCCCTGTACTGGGAACTCCCATAGAACAGAATGGGGAACACAGATGTACCCCTGTACTGGGAACTCCCATAGAACAAATGGAGAACACAGTGCTCCCCTGTACTGGGAACTCCCATAGAACAGAATGGAGAACACAGCGCTCCCCTGTACTGGGAACTCCGATAGAGCAGAATGGAGAACACAGCGCTCCCTGTACCGGGAACTCCCATAGATAGAATGGAGAACACAGCGCTCCCCTGTACTGGGAACTCCAAGAACAGAATGGAGAACACAGCGCTCCCCTGTACTGGGAACTCCCATAGAACAGAATGGAGAACACCTCAGTGTCTACCCCTGAACTGGGAAACTCCCCGATAAGAACAGAATGGAGAACACAGCCTCCCCTGTACTGGGAACTTCCATAAGGAGAATGGGAACACAGCGCCCCTGACTGGGAACTCCATAAGGAATGGAGAACACAGCACTCCCCTGTACTGGGAACTCCCATAGAACAGAATGGAGAACACTGTGCTCCCCTGTACTGGAACTCCAAGAACAGAATGGAGAACACAGCGTCCCCTGTACTGGAACTTCCATAGAGAGAATGGAGAACCACAGCACTCCCCTTACTGGGAACCCCATAGAGGAGAATGGAGAACACAGCCTCCCCTGTACTGGGACTCCCATAGAGGAGAATGGAGAACACAGCGCTCCCCTGTACTGGGAACTTCAATCGAATGAGAGCCGAGAACCATGGAATGAACACAGTGCTCCCCTGTACTGGGAACTCCCATAGAGGAGAATGGAGAACACCGCTCCCCTGTACTGGGAGTAATAAACTCGTGGGTTGTTTTGGCTTTATGTTTTGGGTCATAGTCCATCTCTATTATGAAATGCCGACCAATCAGTTTGGCTGCATTTGGCTGGATTTGAGCACACAGTATGTCTCTGTATACTCTCCAGGATGTAGGCGTATTAATATCCAAATCTACCATTAAGAGAAGACTGCATGAAAGTAAATCCAGAGGGTTCACTGCATGCTGCAGCCACTCATAAGCCTCAAGAATAAAAAAGGCGAGATTTTACTTTGCTAAAAAAAAAAAAAAATCATCTTAAAAAGCCAGCACAGTCCTGGAAGAAGATTCTTTGCACAGATGAAAATAAGATGAACCTCTACCAGAATTATATATACCATATATAGCATACCACATCATCTGTGACACACGGCGGAGGCAGTGTAATGGTTTGTGCATGCATGGCTGCCAGTGACACTGGGTCACTAGTGTTTATTGATGGTGTAACACAGGACAGAAGCAGCTGGATGAATTCAGAGACGCACTGTGTGCTCAAATCCAGCCAAATGCAGCCAAACTGATTGGTGAGCGTTTCATGATACAGATGGACAATGACCCAAAACATAACGCCAAAGCCGCCCAGGAGTTTATGAAAGCAAATAAGTGGAATATTCTTGAATGGCCCAGTCAGTCCCCTGATCTCAGCCCAATTGAGCAGCGTTTCACTTGTTACAGACTAAACTTCAGACAGAAAGGCCACAAACAAACAGCAACTGAAAACCGCTGCAGTAAAGGCCGAGGCCGAGCATCAACAAGGAGGAAACCCAGCGTCTGGTGATGTCCATGAGGTCAAGGCTTCAGGCCGTCATTGCCAACAAAGGGTTTTCAGCCAAGTATTAGAAATTAACATTTTATTTACAATTATATAATTTGTTCAGTTACTTTTGGTCCCTTTAAAAACAGGGGCGGCCATGTTAAGGAGCTGAAACACCTAAACCCTTCATCCAATGTGGATCCCCTCAAATGAAAGCTGAAGGTCTGGACTTTATGCCAATGTCCAGAGCCGTCTCAACAGCATTATGGGCCCCTGGGCAGAGCGCTGCAGTGCGCCCTGTCCAAATACATGTCACACTAGGTCATGCCTCTAGCCATCCCCAAGCACATCGTATTATCACACCACTTATGTCCGACAGCCTGACTGGCAGAGGAGGGAGCCTTTGGTTCCCTCCTCCACCATGGTTTTTATTTGTTTGCACGTCCTAAAAACACAAATAGTTAAATAAGCAAAGCCAATCAAGGGATCCAGGGTATGTTTCTTGTCTTTCTGGGACAAGCATACCCCACCTGGGGCCCCTATGCTTATGGGGTCCCCGGGCAACTGCCTAGTGTGCCCAATGGAATAGATGGCCTTGCCCATGTCCATTATATATAACTTGAGTGTGTTTCAGTAAACAGGTACAAAAAACAAACTTTGTGTCAGTGTCCAAATATATATGGACCTAAATGTACTTACAAGATATGCTGTTCACTGCTATGGAACTGCCTACAGCATGAGGAGACATAGTGCTTGTGACTCAGTGAAACCGCCTGGTGAGAAAACCCCTTTAGGTGTAGCTACATTCTGCAGTTAGAGCCCATTTAAATAAAGCCACACTTTGAAGTTTTGCAGCCCCTGTCTTGTTCCTCCGTCTCTTGTCTGTGTGGAGCTGTGTATTCTCTTGTTTTTCTCCCTCAGTCCCTGTGCGTTCACCTCTTCGGCTCATATCACCTGTCGCGTCTCCCCAGAGTCCTCGGATAATCAGCGCTAACAGTTGATGATCTGCCGAATCCCAGAGGAGTCTGTGTCTGCTCATTAGGTGTAACATTGTGACAGCTCTGGAATGTTTGATACATTAATGCGGCAAAGAAACACTGTCGCCGTATAGTGATACAATGTATCCACGTCACTGTGGGGGCAGCGGAGAGCAATGCAGTGACACCAGCTAGGGGATGTTCACACGGCGTTTTTTGGATCCATGTTTCGGACCCAAAAACGTATCTAACAACGTGCAATGGGATTTACATTAGTTTCAATGCATTGGCGTTCAGGCGATATGTCATGTCAATTCTTGATCCGTTTGACGCAGCAGACGCCCTATTTAAAACTATAAGGTGCGTATCTGCTGCACAGAAAACGCATCCAAACACGCAGCGCAATTTGGATACGTGTTCTTATGCGTTTGACGCAGCGTTTTTCAGATTGAAAAATGCCGTGTGAACATCCCCTTATGGTATGTTCACACGGTGTGTTGAGTCCTTGTTTACATACGTGTTTGGATCCATCTGTCAGACCCTAAACGGACCCAAACACGTATCTAATAATGTGCAATGTGTTTACAATGCTTTTAACTTGAAATACACATCGGTGTTCAGACCAGTGATCGCCAATGCGCGTCTCACTCCGTCTTTCGGATCCATTCCCAGAACTGACAAGTCAATTCGTGGTCCAAAAGATGCAGCAGGAGCCCTATAATAAACTATAGGGTGCGATCCTGCTGCATCCAACACACGGCTACATGCTGGCTACGTGTTGGATCCGATCACCACAGCGTTTTGGGATGCAATTTTCGGATCCAAAATCATATCCCAAAATGCCGTGTGCACGGCCCCTTACAGGGATCCCGACACCTGACAAGCAAGATTGTATTATGGCTACCTAGTAACCTTTATGTATCACCAGAGGATGGGATCTGAGCCACTAAACCTGTCACATTGGGGAATTGTAAGATGAACCGTTCCCTCATATAATGGTTCTAAGTGGGAGTAAGGATACAGTAGGTGAATCTGTGCCTGTTGGGTTTGAGGCTGGTTCAACTGAATTTCTAAAATAATTTGAGTTTGAGATATCCTGAACTCTATATCTAGCCCTAACCTTCAAGGTTATGTCTACAGGGCATAGCTTTACTGCTGGATTTTCAGACGGTATCCTGTGCTGCATAGACAGCAATGAAAAATTAGTGCTGTAGTCTGTACTGCATGGATTTTTTACCGTCGGGTTTAAAGTCCTTTGGAATATGCAACATGTTGTATATGACACCAGATTCTGCTCGGATTTCCCGTCAGCCCCATACATTGAACATAAGGGGCAAATCCTAAAAAACGACTGTGGCTTTTGCGCAAATGCGCTCCAGAAACTGCTTTCCTGCAAGTGTCAACATGCCATTAGATTTTGGGCGCAATTATGACACTTGCTGTGTAGACTTAGCCTTAGGCCATGTTCACACGGCTTATTCTGGAACGTAATTCAGTTCGTAATTACGCACCGAAGTGCGCCAATTACGGGCTGAATCCGTCCCAGTAACTATGGCAATGCACAGTTCTCATAGAGAACTATGCATTACATCTCCTCTCCCCGCTCGCGAAATACGCCGGGCGGGGAGATAATTGACAGGTCACTTTCTAGCGGCGTATATGCGCCGCTAGCAATGACGGTCTATGGGCCGGCGAAGTACCGGCCCCCCGCTCGCTCGCCCGCTTCCGCTCCGCCCCCGGCCACACGGCGTAATTGCGGGGCGGAATTACGCCCCGTAGTTAAGCCGTGTGAACATAGCCTTAGGGTCCATCCACTGAAGCTTTTCCTGATTGAAATCCAGGTAGATTGGCATGAAAAACGACCAGAAAGCTTTGGACGTGTGTTTTTGCCGCGGTTTTCAACCCAGAATCATGTCCAATCTATGATGCAAAAACAAGTGAAAAAACTAATGTAAATCAGATGGAAGAACACGCCACAAAATGAAAACGGACTTCAAAATCTTCAAGTAAAATACTATTCAAATACTCGTAAGATGTTGTGATTTTCGAATTCAGAATCAAATTGGTATTTTGCCCTTTGTCGTGTGGACGCACCCTTAGGCTATTGTTCACATGGTTGATTCACGACGGATTTCGCCCGCAATTACGGCGTGTGTATGGGGGCTGGGCGGGGGGCCCGGCAGCTCGCTGGCCCCATAGACTTTCATTATCCACGGCGCGTATCCCGCCGGGATAATGTGCATGTCACTTTCTCGCCGAGTGGGGAAAGGAGACAGAATCCATAGTTCTCTATGAGAAATGTGGATTACCGTAATGACTGGGACGGATTTCAGCCCGTAATTCGCGCCGTACTGCGTCCCGTAAATACGTCCCAGAATAAGCCGTGTGAACATAGCCTTAGTGGGATTAGGACCTCTTTAGGGTTAGCTTATCTCTTTGCGGTGCTTCTGAATCCACCGGTGCCGTTGCTCCGCCATCACTTTCATTCAAACATTGCCACAAGACTAATGTGCTGTAGGATCAGAAGTGACGTCAGAGCAGAAGTGATGCAAGGCCAATGCCACCACTTACCCAGGAAGCGTTGTGGAGAGAGGTTAACCCTAAAAAAGCCTTAAAATCCTTACCTCAGTTTAGGAATAATACAAAGTTGTGGGTCAGCTCACCGGATCTCCATAGAACACTGCTAGAGGTTGCACGAATCTAGTGAAGCCCAATGCTTGAGTAACAGGAAGACAAAGATAAGGCACCGGCGTCCACTCCAACTTCTATCAATAAAATATTCCTGTATTTATTGAAATAACATAAAAATCTTCTTAACGTAGTCTGAAACCTATAGTATGAATGTTGCCCTGCTGACGCTTTTCAGACATTCTTCGTAGCATTAAAGAGAACCTGTCACATGGACTATGCCCCATTGCTGAGGGCAGCACAACCCAGTGTCAGACCTGCTGTTTCCAGTGCTGTACCCCTTATTCTGTAGGATGCTGCAGTTCTAGAGTATTTAATGCTCAAATCTCCAGTTTTAAGACAGAAAAGGGCCATGAAAAGAGTCCGTTTCAGCGGCTAACACCTGCTCATGAATAATATTTGAGCATTAAATGCTCTAAAACTCCAGCATTTTACAGAATAAGGGACACAGCACTGGAAACAGCAGGTCTGACACTGGCTTGTGCTGTCCTCAGCAAGGGATGCATAACTTATGTGACAGGTTCACTTTAAGGATAAATGTCTGAAAAGCGTCAGCGGGCAACATTCATGCCATAGCTTTCGGACTATGTTACGAAGATCTGAATGTTATTTCAGTAAACGTGTAAATATTTTTTATTAGCTAAGTCGGAGTGGATACTGGTGCCTCATCTTTGTCTTTATGTTACCCCCAAGTTAGGATTAGAGTTAAGAAGATTTTTGACGGGGTGAATTTTGAGCTGAATCCCTGGCTCAGTACTATTGCTAAGCATATAGATAAGCCAGAAGATGAACTTTCCTTTCCATAAAGATGGTGAGGCTGGCACACTGTGGCAACGGGCACCACCGTAGCTCTTATGAGAATGTTATTCACTCAGGTATTGTACCCATATAGGAGGCAGGGGGCGTTGTTTTTCAGGGTTACTGCATTTTGTTGAGGAATTGGTAGTTATGCAGTTTACTAAGTAGCAGGTTACGTTATCGATGAGGCCAATGCTCTTCTGCAATAATTGATCACCAGCACCCGATCATGTTGGCATTACCAAGCATTACATACACTAAATGGTCCTCATGGACTATTGTGGTTGCGCCAGCAAAAATGGCACATATTTGGCTTAAGATACTGTCTGCACCTTGCTCAACATGTGGGCGTGGTTTACCCGAAAGTGGACGTGGTCTTGATGTAACATGCTGCACCAGAATTTTGGTGCAGATTGTATCGGAGACAACCATCTCCAGTTACCGGGCCGTACAGACCCTAACAGGAGCACTTCCTGCACTATACCAGGATACCTCTCCTGGATGCTTAAAGGGGATTTGCCAGGACGCCAGTTACTTACCTCTTATCAGCATGGGAGTAGAATATAAACAAATCATGCTGAGTCATGAAGGCTGCAGGGGTGAGAGGGAGGGGGTGAGCAAGGAGTGAGGAATAAGGGAGCGTCTCAAAACTTAACTGAAATAATAACAGTACAACAGTGGATTCTCAATACAGCAAGATACAGGCTCATACACTGCACTGTCTACCCGGTGCCTTAAAAGATCATTCATTTTGCCTGTCATCAGATAAGAAGTGTTTCACGCAAGCGCGGCCTGTCAGCTCCTCGGTCGTGTCTAGTGGAAGCTTTCAGGTAATTAAGGGGGACTGAGCAATGCTGTAGCTCTCAGAGTCTTCACTTTTTGTAATCACATATATTTAGAAAAGTGATTAAATACCCATTTTGGAGGTTCCCATGTCAACATTACATGGTGGCAAAACCTCTTTAAACATTTGAAAAAGTAGATGCTTTGTTTGGTATGTACAGTTTTTGATATGATAAGTTTGTGATCTTTACCCCACTGAAGAGTCCACTGGTTTGTGGATGGAACGTGTCTGGAGATGCTGGTTATATTACTAAATTAATTTTTTGTCTATTGTCCATTTATTACATTATCTGGAAGTTGGTTATTAGGTGCCATCTACTTATATATATCTTAGTGACACTCTAGAATATTATCCTAGTGGCGTCAACAGATAAGATATATCTGTATCTGGTGTATTGCATA
>JAODAL010050729.1:0-27191 GCA_025379985.1 Phyllomedusa bahiana
TGGAGGCTGAGGTGGTGGTGGAAGGAGGAGGCGTACTTTGGGCCCGCGGGAGCAGATTTTTTGACAACTTTGGAGGAAAAATGCGGCGTCCCCCCTGTAAAAGGTTTTTTGGGGGTGGCGGGGCAGGAAGCACATTCACCCTGGGGGGCCTTTAAAGGACATTACGGGGCCCTGACCATAGTTTCAGCGCCACACATCCGAAACTCCCGGGTGCCCCTTGGAAGAAACCGATGGCCCCAAGGGACGGCCCCACCTTTTGTTCAAAAATTTTTGTGAAGGGCTGGAAATCCCTTTTTGGAAAAAAAATTTAAACGGTTTGGGATTTCCCCCCCTTTTGGGCTCCGCACAACCCAAATTAGTTCTCTGAAGGTGCGGGGAGTCCCCCAATTTGGGAAAAGGGGAAAAACGGGAAAGTACCAACAATTTTTGGACAGGGGGCACAGTCACTTCTCACCTTGGGAGGGTTTGGGAAACGCATAACTTTGTCTCTTGGCAATCCCCCCTCGTTGAACGACTGCTGGTTTCCCAAATGAAAACGGGAAACAGGAGCAACTGTCCGGAGATGGCAAAGAGAAAAAACCTCTTTGGGCCAGGGGTGTGGGGGCCTTGATTTGGCTGAAATGCATCGGGGGCCCATTTTGCTGTTTGCTGGTTGCTGCAGGCGGGAAATGGCCCACCAAAATCGGGGAACACGTTTCTCCCAAGGCCACTGGAAATGATGCGCAGGGGTGTTGACACGGGGCCCCGTGGGCCAACTTAGCTCCCGGGCCAAAGGGTTTTACAATTTTCTTTCGGGGCCCCAAAAATTGTACATATACAAAAAGTGACTCCTCGGTGTCTTGGGCAAAAAATTTGCCACAGGGGGGGCCCCGGGGGGAAAAAAGGGGGGGTTTTAAAAAAACCAAACGCTCCGCACTGATGACAAACTAACCCTGTGCCTCGCTGCCCCCCCTTTGGACCCATTTTCTTGGCCCTGCAAAGGGGCGGGTTTTCTACCCCAAAGGTAAATTTGGCTCCCAAACCTTTCGCACGGGCGGGCCCCCCTTCCGCGACCCCGGCCAAAATTAAATTTGACTTCGGGCGGGCACCGTTTCCCTGACGCGCAAGCTGAAAACCCCTTTTCCCCCAACGAAATGATAAAAAGGGCCCTTCTTCACCCGGTTTCCAATGCGGGGGGCTAAAAAACCCGCATCTTTTTCGTTTTTTGGCCCTTTCACTGCTATTCTCCTCAAAAGGGGTTCTCACAAATGCAGAGCCTGACTGCTTGCAAAAAATTTTTTTTTTTCCCGTGCCACCTCCATATCACATTTTCCTCCCAAAAAGGGGGCAAGAAGCAGCGGAGGGGCTCCCCACCTCTTGGGCGGGCCAAGTATTGCTGAATGCCCCTCCCCCCCCCAGTTTCCCCGTTCCCTCGCTGAAATGGGGGGCACTGACCCCAGACCACAAATTTGGGAACCCTTTTTCTGAGGGAAACCCGGGAACCGGGACAGAGGGGGGTTGAGGAAAAGGTGGGGCCCCGTTTGACCCGCTCCGGGCCATGTCAACTAAGGGTTGTGTCGGAGGGTTCAAACCACTCTTGCTTGAGGTTGCAAATTCATCTGGGGGAAAGGTTTGCCCCTTAGTCAACCAATCAAGCCCCTTTTGGTTTGCGGGTCAACCACACCCCGCTAGATGCCCCCCCGGCTTTCCCGGGCCCCCCCAGTGACCCCTTAAAAGTGCTGGGGCCTGTGCCTGCCCGGGAAAATTTTTTGTGGCCCACTCCCAAACTGGGCCTTGTGAAGATCCCGGGGCCACCCCTCCTGCTGAAAAATCTTTTTCGGGATCAAAAAATTTACAGACCTTTTTAAAAATGAAGATGTCTGTATATTATAAAAAACACACCCTGTTTTTCACTCCAAGTACAAACACAAAACGGGAAAAAGGGATTCCCAGAATCTAAAATTTCCCCCTTAATTTTAATACGGGCAAGGGAAATTAAAATAATGGGGGCAAAAAAAGGGCAGTCTGAAAATTTCTATCCCAATAAAACACTTTTAGGATTTGATTGTTTTACTTGAAATTTTAAAATTTTCCCTCATAAACGGGAAAAAATTTTAATTTAAATTTGGAAAAAAAAAGCGGTCTGATTTTATCCCCAATAAACACTACAGGATTGAATGGTTTTATTTTAATTTAAAATTCCCTAATACAACGGGAAAAAAAAATAAAAATAAGGGGCACAGAAAAAGGGGGTTTTTGTATTTCTATCCCAATACAACACTTTCAGGATTAAGGGGAAATTACTTAAAATTTAAAATTTCCCAAATACAACAGGAGAAATTTAAATAAGGGCCCCAGAAAAAGCGGTCCTGTTTTTTCAAACCCCGCAATACAACACTATAAAGGATTGAGTGGATTACTTAAATTTTAAAAAATTCCCTAATAAAAACAGGAGAAATGAAAAAAATTTCCCCAAGAAAAAGGGGTCTGTTTTTTTCCAAATCCCAATAAAACACTATCAGGACAGGGGAAATTATTTGGGAATTTAAAATTCCCAAATTTACAAAAAAGGAGAAATTTAAAAAATGGCCCCAAAAAAGCCGTCGTATTTCAATTCCCAATAAAAAAAAAAAACCCGGAAGAGGGAAAATTAAACTTAAAATTTTAAATTTCCCAAATAAAACAGGAAAAATTGAAATAATGCCACAAAAAAGGGCGGCCCTGTATTTCTATCCCAATACAACACAATCGGGCTTGGGGTGGATTACTTAAATTTTAAAATTTTCCCTAAAAACAACTGTCAGAGCAAAGGGGCTTGCTCAGCGCGGGGATCTACAGGCTGCAGCAGCTGTTTGGGGGGGAAAGGGGGGGGGGGGAAAATCCCACCCTGATTCAAATGCTGCGACAACTTTGTGAGTGACGGGGCCCCACCACTCCTGAAAGGGGCGAGGGGCAACAGCCAAGGGGAGGACCTGGGGGGCCGCTCCAATCGGGGGGCTGAAAGGGGGGGAATCCAGGAACCCCTTTTTAAACCCCCCGGGAAGGCTGATTTGTTTGCCCATGTGTTATTTTCCCGGGCACCTCATGTTACTTGTTGGGTTTATTGTGTTTTGCTTATCTGTGTACCTGCCCCTCGGCTTGTTCTCCTGACCCTCGGGCCTTTGTCAAATTTGATTTTTTTTGCTTTGCCCCCGGGTTTGGGGCTTTTGACCTCGGTTTGTTTTACATTTAAATTCCTTTTTTTCTGATTTGGGGTTTTGGCTTCCTTTTTTTAAATTTTGACCCAAACTTTTCCTAACTATTCTTGCTTCTGACGGCCCCCACATTTTGGGGCGCAGCGCAGGGACTGGGGCCCGGGTTTGCCGTCTGCCCCTGGGGCAGCCCGTCAATTAGGCAGGGACAGTGGGGCTGGGTTCCGGTTAGGGCTCACGGGCCCCTTTCCCCTTGACATTATTATCAGGCCGGAACCGTTACTGCTCTACCATCACTAGGGGACCCCTTTACAGTTTTGGGTTAGAGCAGACGCGGGGTTTTTTCCCCCAGTATCCAGGATCTGGGGGCTGGGGGGGGAAAAAACAACGGAGGCTAACCCAAAGTCAAGGGTCCCCGCACAAACCTTCCCCCTCCGTGGAACCCCCCAAACCATTTTGCCTGACAGGTCGCAGGAAACAGGAACCTTTGTGGATTTGGGAGGGGGTTTGGGTTCGCCTGTATTTTGGGCTCCGCCCACTTCCCTGGGGGAAATGAGGAAAAAGGTTTTGGGAATTGTTATGTCCTTACTGGCAGGGTCCCCCCCAGGAGTGGGCATTTTCTTTTACCCGCATGACTCCCTGAACGCCCTTCTGTGGACGGGTTTCCCTTTGCCGCTTTAGGGGTAACTTTTTAATAAACCCCAGATGGGGAAAGCTGGGGCTGAGGCCCCCAGCTGCCCACCTTGACGGGGAGAAGACTGTGGAGGATTTTTTGGCTCCAAATTTTCCCTCGCTGGGGGGCTTTTCCGTTTTGGGTGGAACAAGGGCGGCTCTCAGAAGGGCCCAGTTTAGATTAGGGTTAGCTGACAAAGGGGAAGGATTTTTTTGGGTTTGGGGGCTTACCCTACCCCTAAAAATTTTGGGGATGAGGCCCAAGGCACGGGCCGTTCCCCCCGGACAGACTTTTAGGGGAGACAGGGGGGAAAAAGGTTTTCCCCCCCCCCCCCCGGGGGTTTTTTTTTTCCAAAAAAACCGGGTTTCCACCCCAAAACCCCCGGTTGTTTTTGCCCTTAAACCCCCAGAGGACCCATGCAAGTGGGGGCTTTTTCTGTCTTTTGCGGATGGGTGACCGTAGGGTTACTCGTCGCATCCAGGGGTTTTTGCTTCTACTGTGGAGAAGATGGACACGAAAATTTGGGAACGCTCCAAACGGAAGACCAGGTCGGGAAAAAATCCAACGCCTAGGTGGTCAGCAGGAGGGTCACCTAGAAGAAGGGAGGTATTTCTAATTTTATTTTAATAATTGCTGCTACCAGTTTAAAATTTCATACTTTTTCACTGCCGGGGTTTTTTGGGAGTGGGGTTTGGGTTCGGATCAGCTTCTAATTTTGGGTTTATTGCGTCTTTCGCCAAACAACTAGGCCTACCCTTTTAGACCCCTATCTACTCGCTGGGGGGATGGCTATTGACTCCACCCCACTAACTCGGGTTTGCAATCCAATATTGTACCCCCTTTTTCTGGGGATGGGGTCGGGTCCAAAAAATATTGAAAAGTGTATTTAAATTTGTCATGGAGGGGCTGCCCAATGAAGGGGGTTTTGGGGCTGCCCTGGCTTCAGAAACAAAAATCCAGTGTTTTACTGGGAAATTTAAGGAAATTAGGGCAGGTGGGGACAGCGGTGTGTTGACAGATGCTACTTACCATCTGGGCAATACTGATGGGGGCAGGCTGAAAGCCCTATCTGGAAACGGGTGTGCCCGCGTTGAGGCCTATGTGGCAAACTTTTGAAGGGTTTTTTCGGGACGGGCTAAGGTTCCCAGAACTCGCCTCCCCGGGGAATATGGGACTCCACCTGACCTGAATTCCATATGTGGGTTTAGGAGATGGCTAACCCGGTGGCTTATCAGCTGAAAATTTTCCCCTTCTCTCTTAAGCATAACGTGTTTCCCCTCGTGCCCCTTCCCTAAGAGGTATATTCCCGCCTGTGACTCCCCGGGCCCCCTAGGCCCCTTTTCCATTTTGGGATAGAGGGGGGGGTTAGAAAATTAAATTTCCCCTTAGTTTTTGATTCACTAAGGCCCAAAGGTCACGCAGTAAACCCGGGCCATTGGAAGGGGTATGGGGCCTGGGGAGAGAACATTTGGGGTTTTCCGGCGAAACCTATCCAAGCGATCGCCTGGGGAGGAAATTCCGGGGGGGTGGGAAAATCTCACCCAACAAAACCCGGGCCAGGGAAGGTTCCGGGGGCCCCTCCTAAAAGGGGGGGTTTCCCGTCCCGGGCTAAAAAATGTGCTCCCGGGCTGGGAGGGATCTACCGCTGGGAGCAGGTGATGCAACCCATCCCCACCCTGATAACATGCTGCTGACAACTCTGTTTTAGTGACAGGGGGCCCCGCCACCCCCCTGACAGGGGGTGAGTTTTGGGGACCAGCCAATGGGAGGACCCGGAGGCCGCTCCAATTCCCTGGCAGGGGCGGTTTTCCAGGAATCCCCTTTAAACTCCCCTGAAGGGGTGAGGCCCGCGGGGGCCCTTGAAATTTCCCGGGTACCTCGGTTACTTTTTTGGGTTTTTTTGTGTTTTGCCCTTTTCTGTCTACCTGACCTCGGCTTTTTTTTCCTGACCCCCGGGTTCTCCTATTTTGTGCTTTGCTTCCGTTTGGTTTTTTGACCTCGGTTTTGTTTACTTTTAAATTCCTCTTTTTCTGATTTGTGGCTTGGCGTTCCATTTGATTTTGCCCGGACGCCTGACTTTTCCCCTTGGTCTGAGGGCCCCCACTTTTTAGAGGGGCAGGGACTGCCCGCCCTGTTGCCGTCTGCCCCCTCGGGCAGACGTCAAGTGGGGGGGGAAAAATGGGGGCGGGGTTTTCCTTTTGGGTCGCTGAAACCTCCCTTTGGGACTTTGACAAAAACCGGGAGAAATTGAAATACCGGTGCAGAAAAAGTGCCTTTTATTTCTATTCAATAAAAACACATTAGAATTGAGGGGGTTTTTACATAAAATTAAAAAAATTTCCCTAATAAAAAACAGGAAAATTGAAATAATGAAATCTGTGTAGAAGCAGCAGCAGGGGGCTTGTTAGGGCCAAGAGACACAACGAGAGGACTGGGGGGAGTGCAGGGGGCCCCTTTCCTTACTTTTAGTGCTTTTGGGGTCACAAAATCCCCCGGTCTTGTTTGGGCTTCATTTCCACATTTCATTGGGGGTCCTTCTTTTTCCCCCCCCAGCCCGTTCTCTGCCCCATGTAACCCCTTTTTGCTTGCGGCCATTTTAAAAAAAAAAAGCCCACTTTTTTTCCCAAAAAAGGGTAAAAATAAACTTCAGCTTCGTGCAAAAACCAAGTTTTCCTGAATTTTCTAAAACAAAATTAAACTTTTTCGAAAAATTTAAGATTCACCCATCTCTTTTTGGGGAATGGACAAACCAAAAATACATTTGTATTCAGAGATTTCCTAAAAATAAAATGACATTTTTAAAAAACCCAGCTCTCTGTTAAACAATGGAGATTTTTGGGAAAATTTTTTTCAAATGGTGGGAACCCAACAGTATCAAACATAAATGGAAAAACCCATGGGGTTTATGCCTTAAGTGTGAAATAAACAACCCCTTTTTTTTGGTAAAAAGGGTTTTGTAATCAGTTTTGGACAGGGGGGTTTTTAGGGCCCCACAGGTACGATTTGGGGAAAAAAGAAATTTAGCCACCCCTTTTTTGTGAGGTTCTCCCATTTAAAAAAAATTGAGAGAGGCCTGAAATTTGGACATCAAAGGTAGACCTCAACTAGGAGAGCAAAAAGGGGGAAAACAAATCCCCGAAAATCCATTTTTAAATTTGGGAAAAGAATTTACTTTCAAAAAAAGGGTTTGGGAAAAAATAAAAAAATTTGGGGTTAATAACAAAAATTAACTCAATATTTTGTTATATATCCTTTGCGGCAAGGGACGTAAAAAAAAACGTTTTTCGGGAAAGTCTTCACAAGGTTTGGCCCAATTTGTGGTATGTTAGCCCATTCCTCCTTTCAAAAACTCCTCTAGAGCATTATTTTTTTGGGCTTCGGGGGCAACCCCGGGGACTTTCAACTCTCCCCAAAAAGGTTTTTGGGGGGGGGGTTGAGATCTGGAAAATTGGTTTGGGCCACTTCAGACCTTGTAATGTTTTACAAAAGGCCACCCCTTCATTGCCCGGGTGGTGTCTTGGGGCACTTCAGGGTGAAAAGACCCAGCCATTTTTAATTTTCCCAATGACCTTGTGAGGGAAGGAGGGTTCAATAAAAAATTTTTCAAAATTACAGGGCCCCCCATTCTTTCCCTTTTATTTAAAACGGATCACGTCCGGCCCCTTTTGCAGTGAAAACACCCCCCAAAAGCATGATGTTGCCACCCCCTTTGCTTACAGAAGGTATGGTTTTCTTTGGAGGGCAACTAAACCCTTTTCCTCTTTAAAAACCAAAACCGGATTTGGTTTTCTACCAACGTTCTATTTTGGGTTTTCTTTTGGGGCCCTATATGACATTCCCCCAAAAGCTCTTCTGGATCACCCCAAAGTCCTCCGCAAATTCCCAGATGTGCCCGGACATGTACGGGGTTTAAGGGGGGGACCCCTTCGGGAAACTGCAGGAATGGCCCCGGATGGCATAGTGTATTACTGTTTGGTTTACCCCTTTTTTAAAGTTGGACCCAAAGTTTTCCTCTGGGGGGTTTCTTCACTAGGTCCCCCCGTGTGGATCTGGGTTTTTTGCTCCCCTTTTTCCCTTGTATCTTTTTGCCCCCCACGGGGGTGAAAATTTTTTGCTTGGACCCCCAAAGGATGGGGGGAGTTTTTCAGTTGTCTTGTATGTTTTCCATTTTTAATTTTTGGGCTCCCACATTTTGATTTCTTCACACCAAGCGCTTGTCTATTGCAAAATTCAGTCTTCCCCCGGGTGCGGGCTAAAAATTTTGTTTCTGTTGTCCTTTGACAGCTCTTTGGCTTCATAATAGTGGATTTTGGAGTGGGGGTTTTGTTTTGGTTTGTGGACAGGTGTCTTTTATACTGATAAAAAGTTAAAAACAGGTCCAAATTAAATATAGGTAAGAGGGGAGGACGGGATGAGCTTTTTAAAGAAGAATTTAAACAGAATGTGGAGCCAGAAATCTTGCTTGTTTGTAGGTGACCAAATACTTATTTTCCCCCATAATTTGCAAATAAATTCTTTTTCCAATAAACAGTGTATTTTTTGGTTTTTTTTTCTAAATTTTTTCTCTTTATATTGAGGTCTTCCCAAAGGGGTAAATTTCAGGCCCTCTCTTTCCCCTTTTAAAAAAGGGGAAAATTAAAACAATTTGGGGGGTGGAACTAAATATTATTTCCCCCAAACTTTTAGCTGTTTTTTGGGCCCAAACCCGGGGGAAATTTATAGGGGCCCCCCCCTTAAAATTATGTAGATCCTGTTTATCCTTTTCCCACTGCCTCTTCTTTTTTCCTATCTTTTTTATTCTTTTTTCCCCTTCTGAGGTGTATAGGGATTAAAAAACAACTCCAGATCTTCTTTTAATGGGGGGGGCCAAACCCGGGGATTTTCCTATTCCCCCGTGGGGCCGGGGCCGACCTGGGGGTAATTTTGGGTGGGAGGGAAAATTATTGGTAATCTTTTGATGATCCTGTCCTTGAAAAAGATCATTCTGAAATCAAGAAAATATCCTGCGTGTAAAAAATTTTGGGCCTCTTTTAGAAAAAAAATTAGGGCTATGTTGTAAGGTGGCAAAGGTTATATGGGGACAGGCCCCCTGTATTAAAACAATGTTTTCTTTTTTTTCCCCAAATTTGGTTTTTAAAAATTAACAAAGGGAAATATTGTGCCCTTCGATCGCTTTCCCCAACTTGCAAAGGGGGCCCTTGTGATGGGCAACATTGCTTGCTTTCTTTGTCACTGGGGCCCATAATAAAAGCCTGCACAAAAAAAGAAAAATGACAATTTTTTGTGTAGTCCTAGACTCTAACTATTTGTATTGCAGTGTAAAACATCTTCATGTGCACAAGGCTGATGACAATCTACAGTCAATGATTTTCACTCCAGCTTCCAAACATTCTGTGGGTTTACCCCGTTTAAAGACGCATACCCGACAATTTTTAAAACTGGTTTTTGCTTTGGCCCTTTTAAAACCTTTCCCAAATTTTTACACACCACAAAAATTTAAAATTAAAAGCAATTTGTTGAAAATGCCCACGTTTAAAGTAAACAAAAGCGAGTCATTTAAAACATCCCTGCAAAGGGCCCTCCAGCAATAATTAATTTCCCCCTTTTGTGTCAGTACCCCTTTATATTTTCTGCTTTAAGTACTAATTTTCGTTTTTTTAAAAATTTTGCATTTTTTCTTTTTTTCCAGCAATAAATACTTAGAATCTAATACTCCCTTGAAATATTGACATGCGACATTAACATAATTAAGTGTTTCCCTATATGGACTTGGTAACAAATTTAAGGGGGGTTATTGTAAATTTGAAAATTTCTTTGCTTTTTTAAACCAAAATGCCCCCCAGAAAAATTTCCCGCTAAATAAAGCGTTTGCAAATTAATTTCAAAATTTTTCTTTTATACTTTTTATCATTTGTGTGAAGGGTATTCAGTGATTCAAAAACATTTTTCCTTTGTTTTCATTAATAAATTTTTTCAAGAGTGATTTTGTTTCACATTTTTTGGGAAGGTTTCTTCGCAATTCAGCATTTTTTAATGGGGCCAAATTTCAAAATTCCCTTTAAAAAAACCTCGCATGCCAAAATTCTTGAAAAATTTTTTTGGGGAAAAAAGCAGTTTAAAATACATTTCCAGCAAAGGGGGGGAAAAAATCAAAACAAATTTTTTTACATGGGAAATAAATAAAAATGTGCGTTTTTAAAGGGTTAGAAAAACTAAAAATAAAACCTCACCAAAAATAAAAAGAAAAAAAGAATTTAAATTGGTTTGGTAATAGGAAAAAAAATTAGATTTCACAGTTGTGTGTTCAAGGTCGCAATATCCCATAATTATTTGTGATAAAATAAATCTTGAAATCTATTTAAAAAATTTAAAAAATAAATATTTAAATACTATGGGCCCCTTTGGAAAGAAAAATGTTTTTCGGTAAATTACTTATCAAATACAAAAACAGATAGGCCAAATTTTGGGGTTTTACCATTAAAATGGGAAAAAAACCATAAAGTTGTAATACCCGGTTTTAAAACGCAAAAACCCAATGGACCATAACACCCTTCTCCAAACTGCGATTTGCCACCCACAGCACAATGTTGCAGCCATGCCAGTGGGTGAATATGTTACAGCTCGTAGAGTCTGCACTCATGATGGGGAAGGAGAAGAAGGAGAAGAAGTACATAGATCAAATATTAAGGCTGGGTCTACACTGCATTGGACAAAAAAACTCACCGAAAACCAAATCGTAAAACTAATTTGTTTTCAGTCATTTTTTCTGTGTTTTTAGAAAACATAAACCACTGAAAAAATAGCCGTTATTGTGTGTAGTGGAGACATAGCCTAAAAGGTCAAGGGTACGCACAAAAAACACACTAAATTAAGCTTTTTGTAAAGTAAAATACAATACAGTAAGTGATGTACTCTTCAAACACGAATACCCTAAAAAAAGACAAAAAAAACCGAAACAATCTAGTTTTCTCTACAACATACAGTAAGGACTTTGAAAATAGAAAAAAAAAATCCTTAAAGTCTTGCCCATATTATGCCGAGATCCAACAATGGCAGAGATTATTGATTCAGGAGTTTCATGTGTTCCCAAAAGAGGCAGAACCATAGAGAATGAGGTTGTACCAAGGTTTTTCACTACTGCAAACATAAGTAAGGATACGTGGTTAGCATGCAAGGACTTTTTCCCTGGTGGAAAAAGTTGTTGCAATATGTTTCCAAACATTCAATAATGCTAAACAATATGTAATTACCAGATTTACTAATTGTGATACACATCATGTGGTATATGCCATAGATTGCCTGACAGGTAAGGTGAAACATGGAAACAGAATAGAAATGCTGTGGTTTTATGTAATTGATCACGTTAAAAAAACCTATATGTGGCGGGGACTGGGACAAACAAGTTAGGCTCAGAGAAGCTTACTGGATTTTAGAGTTACAGAATAAGTTCCCATTAGGACTCAATTTTAAAATCGATTTATTATATATTGATGCTCTTGTATAGGGTTTGATCTGTGGTAATGCAATTTTCATTGTGGAGGTCAGAATGAGATATAAGGTTACATGTACAGTGAACAAATAGTGTGTTTTCTTTGCGTTTCATCTGTAATACAATGTCTATCATATGAAGGGGTTAATGGTCGGTAAGAAAAGGAGTTTTTTATATAAAGTGGTGATTGGTTTTAAGTTGTGTAGTATACACCCAATAGCTGTGGTCAATGGCTCCATGGAAGCAGAAACGTGTCAGAAGACGCTGGGCAGAAGTTTTTGTCTCCGTGTGGATTACATGTTTTTAATAAAGTGATTAAAGCTCTTGCTGGATCTTTTCCTCACAATAGTTGAGTTCTAAGGATTGTCTGTGACCGACTAGGCATCGGCAGATCCGTCCAGTGAGCTGAATACCTGAATCCATGTGTACATTGGTTGTCTCCAAGAGGGTGAGCGCTACCATTTATCTACATATTTTCTTGTTTAGTGTCTAGCAGTAAGACTGTCTTTGTTGCCCATAGCAACCAAATGACAGCTGAGCTCTGATCGGTTGCTATGGCAACAAAGACAGTCATACTGCTAGATAGTTTTCATACATAAGGCCCTTTATGTTTATATATTTTCTTAGGAATATTGTATTCACATATTTATTATCATGTATATTAGTTGTAATTTATATAACACCAGCATGTCCTATAGTAATGTCCTTTGCAAACTCAGAGTTAAAGCATGGTATCACTTTGGAGCAAAGTGCATATGCTCCTAAAATAAGCTAATAAGTTGTCCTCTCTCAAGCTGTCAAAAATCCATTGAGCCATATATGTTAGGTATCAGGCACATGTCCATATTATGGCTCTGTACAACCTCCAAGTTGCATGGAGTTGTAATTTGACACTTAGGGTATGTGCACACGGTGTATTTCAATACGTTTTTAAATCTGAAAAAAGTATTGAAAGCACTGCAAAAACATATCCAAACACATACCCAAAGTGTGGTGCATGTTTGGATACATTTTCTGTGCAGCAAAAACATACCCTATAGTTTAAAATAGGGTGTCGGATGCATAAAGTGGATCAAGAATTGACATGTCAATTCTTTGATCAGATTCGTCAACCCCTTAAGGACCCTGGACGTATGAGTACGTCCCAGGATCGCTAAGGGGCTTTGCGGTGGGATCACTCCCTGACCCTACCACACAGCCACCGGGTGTTAGCGGCTGATCGCAGTGCTGTATAGCCCTTTAGATGCCGTGGCTGCGGTGTCTAAATGAATGGAAAACGGTGCCGCCCACCGTTTTTCCTTGCGATCGGAGTCCCCGCAGTGCAACTGCGGGGATCCGATGCATGGACATGGCAGCGGGGAGCCTTGTGAAGACTCCCATCGCTGCCATGTTCCCGTTTGCCGGCATCTTGGTACAGCCTAATGCATTGTCTATGCAATGCGTTAGGCTGAATTAATGATTGTGTCCCCTAGTGGTGAAACACCATAGGGGGACTCAATGTTAAAGTAAAAAAAAAAATTTAGTTTTTTTTTTTAAAGTATTAAAAGTTCAAATCACCCCTCTTTCCCCATTTTACAAATAAAAACAATAAAATAATGAAAACGTTACACATATTTGGTATCGCCGCGTCCAAAAGTCAGATCTATAAAAATATAACATCATTTATCCCATATGCTAAACACTGTAGAAGAAAAAAATTCCAAATGCCAAAATTGCGATTTTTGGTCATTTTACATCGTATAAAAATTGGAATAAAAGTGATCAAAAAAGTCGAATGCATTCCAAACTGCTAGCAATAAAAAGTACGCTTCAGCCCACAAAAAATGCCCCCTCACTGACGTCTGTAGGTGTTAGTACAAAAAAGTTATTGGTCGCACAAAATGACACTGCGGCGCATATATAAAAAATAGAAAATGTTTGGAATTTTTTTACGGTACCAAAACATAACTGAACACACAGCTACCAATGTCTAAACTACTGGTAGCAAGAGTGAAACCAGACAAATTTTACTCAATTTCCCATTTTCCCTCCAAATTGTCATGTGACTCGTTAGTGTTATAAGGTCTTAGGTATGAATGGAGAGCAGGTATGTAGAATTTGGTGTTAGCGCTCGCACACTTTCTCATACTGGTCACTGGAAGTTCAACATAACACCTCATGGAAAAGAACTGTCTGTGGATCTGAATTTCTGCTCTAAATAAAATGGCCTAGGCTATAAGAAGATTGCCAACACCCTGAAACTGAGCTGCAGCATGGTGGCTAAGACCATACAGAGGTTTAACAAGACAGGTTCCAGTCAGGATAGGCCTCACCAGGTCTACCGAAGAAGTTGAGTGCACGTGCTCAGCGTCATACCCACAGATTGTCTTTTCAAAATATCAGTGCTGCCAGCATTGCTGCAGAGGTTACAGGGGTGAGGGCCAGCCTGTCAGTGCTCAGATCATATGTCAAACACTGCATCAAATTGGTCTGCATGGCTGTCATCCCAGAAAAAAGCCTCTTCTAAAGATGATGCACAAGAAAACCTGCAACCATTTTTCTGAAGACAAGAAAGCTAAGGACATGGATTACTGGAACCAAGTCCTGTGGTCTGATGAGCCCAAGATAGACTTATTTGGTTCAGAAGGTGTCACAGCAATCAGGTGAGAAGTACAAAGACAAATGTGTCTTGCCTACAGTCAATGTAAGGGGTGTACTCACTTTTATGAGATACTGTATGCATGCAAATTGTGAGGTTGAGGGGATGTAGGATTCCATTGTATGAATCAGAAAAAAGAATTGTAGAAAACGTATAAATATATTATTACCCTGAAGCATTGCCTATTGGGAAGAATATCTATATCATATGGTGACTAGTATTGGGACACATAAAGAGTCTATTGCCAGGGTGGAACTATAGAAGGTTCAGAGGTAGCATTCATGTCCAGGCCCTGGTGTGTCAAACAGCTCTAAGACCTCTCTGGTGGGTGTGGGTCACATAAACACTTTAGCATTAGAGCCTGGAAGCTACAAGTTAGACCACTGCCTATAGCTATGTAATACAGTAGCTGCCGTGATTCTGATATATCTATTTAGGGTACATTCACACGTGTCAAATTTGTGTATTGCAAATTCAACACATATTTTAGTACAAGATCCACAACAGACGTCTAAGGCTAACATTCAGACTCCTCAAATTTCAATTCAATGGGGCTAATCCTTGTTCACTAATCTCCTTGCTTTTATTTGTGGAATCCACAGGAATAAGTGGCATGATAGTTATTTTTGGTGATTTTTTTCCATCCAAAAATTCTCTCTAGAATGTGAGCAGGGCTGTGTGGTAACCCCATTTTTATGCATGAGATGCAAAATGTTGGATCTGACATATTTTGCTGCAGAAATCCCAACTAAATTCATGTAAAATCTAACATATGGCTTATGACTGCCTGGCTTGACAGTCTATTTTTCTTTATTGCTCTGCAAACGTCTTACCCCACCTCATAGAGTTAAATTCTGATGGCCTTACTGAAGATGGGTTTATAAATCTCTCTTTTAAATGAATAGTTATCCTATCTTCTATAAATTCTGTAAAGTAGCTGTTTAAGGTAGACAAAAATTTAACTGAATTTCATAAGTGAAAACATTATGAAACTAATTACAAAGTTTGGACCTACTTCAGCTAGATTAGAAATAAAATTATTGTCACACTTGAAAGTAACATTGTGTATAAGTCCTAAATTCTGTTGTGTATCTAGTGCAGGAACTGGGGATGTGGAGGATAACCTAGGGATTCCAAGAATCTGAGAGATAATCAGTGGTGTCATCCACTGTTCCCTCAGGCCATACACTAAGAATAACACAGAGTATCAGTTTGCCTGGTGTGTGATCTTAGGGTAAGTCCACATGGCATGGTTTTTCAGATGGTTTTCGGATTTTGAAACCGTCTGAAAACCGACTGTCAACCATCCCCATAGACATCAATAGAAAATCCGAGCTTTAGTCTACACAGACTGAATTTTCTATTGCAGGGATTTCAAATCCAAAAACCATCTAAAAAACTTGGAACATGCACATTCTTCCATCTGGTTGTAGGGTGGGAAATGTACTGTTCAATGGTTATGGGGATGGCCAAATCCGCAAACCACGGCCAGAAACCATCATTCTTTCCATTCAAAAAACATTTTAAAAAACACTGGTCAGATTCTTTAATCCGAATCTGATTGGTATTTTATCTATGCCATGTGTCCGTAACCTTTAATGGAGCCATCCTATTATTTTTAAATGCAATATTCATGGAGAGCTCATTTTATTTCCAAAATTTTGGCAGTATTTTTTTTTATTTCTGCAGTTCTATGCAATTAAAATTCCATGTAAAATATTGTTCTTCTCTAGATGTGAGAGAAAACTTTTGTTTGGCAGGGCAGACTTATCTCACTTTACGTCATGTGCTACTTATCTCTATGTAGTCTCATTACAAGTAATAAGTAAAGACATAATAATTGTCCTATTTTTCTCTCTACAGGGATAGATACGATTACACTAGACCATTAGCAATACATGAAAGGAAAATAGGGTAATCTTTTTCTGCCCTGAGGGAGGGAGGCTTTTTTTCACACTTATCAAATAATTGCTGATGATATTTACATTTCTCAGACCAGAGTCAACCACAAGGAAGGGCCATCAAGCAATCATCTCAACAGCTACCAGAGCTCACAGAAGAGAGGTCAGGGACAAGCCAGGAAGTCATGTACATAGGTAAACTTTAAAAAAATCCATAGAATAGTAGCGTATTGTCAACATGCGAAAAAAAAATGATTTGATAGAAGTGACCCTGTAAGAAATTTTGTAACAAATTCTGAAACTGCATTTTACTTTAAGACTATTATGTGTGAATCCATGATGTATTCTATTATGTGTAAGTGTTACTACCTATCTGCTGTCCAAATTTCATAATGCCAGAATTTTACCAGCCCTCAAGAATCACACTGACAGCTGATTTGGCATGAAATCCACCGAGCAATGGATTTCCCTGGCTGCTTAGGAAGAGAGAAAAGTAGGCAAATAAAATAATACACTATATTAGCAATTTGAGCTATGGAATGAGGAAAGGTGCAAGCGGATCCTATTTTAGATACATAGTAAAGTGGCCAGCTGGCTTTGCATTCAGAACAGCACTTTTAGAAGGAACTGAGATGGAGGAAAATTGGGAATAAATAGAATAAATGGGGGTGGACATCACACAACAACTCTCTCCCCCAATACCATATATATATACAGTACTTTCCAAAAACAGGCAGACAGGGAATGGTGCTCTATTAATTGTAATATTAATTGTAAGGGTTACCATTTTTCTAGTAAGTATTTGGCACAGTGTATGCTAGTATAAAGCAAAACATACATTATTATACTATTATTTCATATTTAGTAAAGAAGCATTTCTAAACTGCACTGGTCCTTTAAGCAACAATACTCTTTTCATTTTCCAGAGAAATACTATCTACCACAGTTCCTTGTTACAACTTTCAAATAATATCTGTCGCTCATGGGGTAGATTATAAAAGTAAGAATGACAGGTTTCACGTTTCTAATCCTCTGGATGTTATTACCTTGTTTTAACACATAACACTTTTTCTAAGCTTGCTATCTTGTCAATGCAAACCACTGAATAAAGAAATAATCCCTTATAAGTGAATGCAGCTAATTGCTGCTACATACTGGCAGAAAGTACAGAGAGTTAGAACAATACAACTTTTAATTGTTTTTAGATTTAATATATGTATAACTTTTAGTATTAGTATTTTGTTTCTGTTGAGAATGACAGTTTATAATCTCAAAAGTATATTTCTATTCAGTGTGAAAATAATAGCTGATCAGATATCATAATGTGCCGTGGCTGCTTTGTCATTTGCGAGAATATTCTAGTCAATAATTAAAAATAAATAACTAATAGAAATAATTTCCCAGTTTTGAGACTTTTTCTTGTAGCAATTCAAATTGTGAACAACAAACAAAAAATAGAATTAAAAAGAAAATGGTTTGCCTTTACTAAGTTATAGTCCTGTCGTATTACCACACATAATGTTTGGTGCCTTTAAAATATAAGTTATATTTTAAATGAACTAATTGTTTTTCGTGGCAATCTTCAGAACTGTAATTCTAATTTGGACTTTTTTCTCCTTGTTTGTGGATTTACAGAGCAACACCCCAATGGGGCAGGGAGCGGGGTGTTATAAAGCAAAACAGCCTCAACACCATCAGCTAGCAGCTGTGTCAGGCCCACCTTTTTGTCTCAACCCAGGACCTCTTTAGCCTGGCCTTCTTTGCAATCTCACACATTGACAAAACTGCAAGATATGTGCTCTGTGCTGTTGTGCTCTGTGCTGTTGTTGCCTCTTCTTTCTCTTCCCCCCTTCTTGTTCATCCAACACCCAAACCCAGGGGCATAGCCAAAGTGTCTGTTCCCTCTTGCCCCCTCCCCCTAAAAAAACCCAAAACAAAACAAAAAAATCATGGGAAAAAATGTATCTTTGATTTTGTTTTTTGGGTTTAGTTGTTGTTGGAATTTACACTGAACAGTTTAATTGACTTTTCTGTATTCTACGGGTCAGCATGTATACATGGTCCACATTCTAAGTGCATGTGACCACTATATAGCGACCAATACCACCATAATATTACTGAACAAAACAATATCAAGACCAATATTACCAATAACAGTAGTATACAAGGACCAAATAATATTCTACATATCCCTACCATGTAGTGACTAATACCACATACTGTTACTGAGCAAACCAGTATACCAAAACCAATATTACCAATAACAACAATATTACATAGGGCATACTTACAGCACAATGGCTGGCACCTGTTTATCTTTGCCGAGTAGCATAGGGGCCAGTGTTGCCTGCTACTGGATTCAGTCTAGTCCAGCCATTGCGCTGTACGTATGGCCTATGTAGTGTTTTTGAGTAAATAATGTCCTGTTTTATTTCTGTGCTTTTACAATAACAACAAAACACAAGGACCAAATAATACTGCCACATATCACTACCACATAGTGACTAATACCACATACTGTTACTGAGTAAACCAATATCCCAAGATCAATAACAACCATAGACAAGCACCTATTAATACCGGTACATTATCATCATTCTCACATATCAGCATCACATATCACCATAAACGGTCTGAATAATACCATTGTATATACTGTTACTGAATGTAAACCGTTACAATAAGACCACTATTACCACCATACAGTGACCATATAGTGGTAGATAGGAGTGTACACAGGCAGACATATAAGTGATTACAGTGCAGTTGCATTTAGTGACTCACAGGTGACATCTTTCTGATGAGTCGTTCTTTCTTTTCTTTCTTTGTCCGGTCCAGACCGCCATGATGACTTCTCCCGGCCACAACTCGTCCCTGCAGAATTTACCATACAGTGAAAGTGCCCCCAACCAACTATAGGCCCCTCATTTGTGCCACCAGTAGGTAAGAACACACCCAATATAGTAGCCAGCACACACCTACCTAAAAGGAGCATAGATTGGTTGCCATACTGGGTCTCCTTGGTTGGTACATAAGGCTCCCCCAGTAGGTATGTATAAAGGCCTCCCTAATAAGTAGGTGCTTAGGATCCCGCAATAGGTAGGTGGTAATGTAGGGCCTCCAGTAGGTAGATATATAGGGCCCTAGGTAAGTAGGTACATAGGTCCCCCAGGTAGTAGGTAGGTATAAACTGTCTCCTAGTATTTAGCTAACTGTATATATGGTCTAACCCCTAGTAGTTAGGTTAGTAGTTAGGTAGGTATATATAGGGCCCCAGTAGTAAGAGAGATATATAAAGGGCCCCCAGTAGTTAGATAGGTATATATAGGGCCCCCAATAGTTAGGTAGGTAAAAAAATACCCCCATATTTTATATAAATAGGGCCCCAGTAGTTTTAGGTAGGGATATATAGGGCCCCCAGGTTTAAGTGGTATAAAAATAGGGCCCCCATTTTTTTGTAGGTTATTTATAGGGCCCCCGTAATTAGGTAGGTATAATAGAGCCCCCTGGTTGGGCAAAAATATATATGGGGCCCCCCGAGCTGGGGTTGGGTTATTTAGGTCTCCCTATTAGGTAATAAAAAAGGGCCCCCATTTTTGGTGGTTAAAAAGGGCCCCCATATGAGCTAGAAAATATAGGCCCACCCAGTATGAGTTACATATAATAGGACCCCCCCATGGCTAAAAAAAATTTTTTAGCCCCCCCCATCCACCCCATTTAAAAAAATTAATAATAATACTCACCTCTCCTCGATGCTCCCTCTGGACGTCTCTTTGAATTCAGAGCTGGGTGTCAGACCCAAGTCAGAGGAAGTAATGGAGTCAACAACACCCTTCTCAACACTGCACTCTACTTCACTCCACTTTCAAGTACTTTCTTGGTCAGCTGCCAACCTTCTATCCCCCATCTTTTCGAGTACCAAAGAAAATACCAACCCAACCACCACTGAGCCCAAAGCCTGATTGCAAGTATTGTATGGCTGCCGGTGATGCAACAGTTGCCTTACAGGCTCGTGAACACAGACACATTAAGCAACTTTCTGGCCTGTTCTAACCATCAGTACCACATGTCCAGCCACCATTATTTTTCCCTTTGAGCTGTCCCTGCTCTGCACCAACAGTGCCGAAATTTTTCCCCCTGCAACCAAAAAAACTGTCACTGTCAGGGTCCACCTAACCATATAAACAAGGTCCACTACGCATGGGCAAGGGTGGCAATTAATAACGCACTGGTGAAGTGATGGGGTTAAACGGGGAAAAAAAGGTACACCTTATCAAACATTGGTGCCACTAAGAGTTCCGTCTCCTGCACACCCTCCTGATCATCCTCCTCTTACACCTAGATATGGTGTGTCGAGATAAGTAAAGACAAAGTCCAAGAGCTGGTAATGGCTCTGCAGGCCCAGGCTGACATATGATTGACCCTGCACAAACTCAAATCAAGCATGGTCGTGTGAAGCAATGGCCCTAACCTGCTTGCAGAAATTATCCTTAGTAAATTTATTCTATTACCTTGCCTGGCCTATTTGAACATTTTTGTACAAAATACCCATTTCCTATCCACTGCTGGATAAGGCCAGGAAATTGTGCTTGCACTTTAGCCATTCCCATCCAGCTACCTCTCATCTGATAGATGTGCAGCTCCAGTACCACTTACCTCCCAACTGCCTCATTTTTTAAAACCTTATGTGTTGAAACACTACTTTACAAACATGGCAGAGGCTCTGCTAGTAACAGAGAGCTATCATGAAGTACCAACAGTTTCTAATACCCCTGTATGGAACTTGGGTTTTTCACCCATGTGGAGTGGTTAAAAATTAAGAAAGTGTGTTCCACTTTAACTCACTTTGATGAAGTAACAAAAATGATCAGTTGTGATTAGGTAGTAATCCGTTATACCATAATAACTATAGCCTGCTTTAGACTGCTATGGGGCCCAGAGGTTAAGGAGGCCCAATGAGGTTCAAGAATATTGTTCCTTTTTGGTGTTTTTCTGCTCTCTTCCCTAATATATGGTGGTGTTATTTATACCTTTAATTATTGCTACTTTTGTTGATATTTTAGTTTTTGTCATACGGTGTTGAACAGGAAAAAATGGCCCTAAAATATAACTTTTATTAAATAATCACTGATAAAATGCACAACTTAATAACAAAGCCTCTTAGGCACAAAATGGGAGAACAGACACAAAATGGGTACCAAGGTGAATTAACTACTTATATAAGCCCACACACCCTAGTAAACCCTTTCCTATCAATGAAAATACAGGATGATCGCCTTTTCTTTCCACAAGGAGTACACAACTAAGGGCACACAACAATTTTGTGGTAGACCTTTGCGCTTTACTCTAACCAGGAATTACTTCCTATTTGACGGCGACATTTTCTACCAGCACAGGGTACAGCCATGGTACTCCTGCGCCCCGGTTTAACGCAACAAGATTTTTGCTGGGGGAGACTCGGTTGTCTTTGGTGACGCCCTTTGGGGCCCCCAGGTACTTGACGACATTTTTATAACGGAATGGCTCACAATAGGTTTTTGCCAGTTTGTACAACAACCAATGTAAATATTTTTTAATTTGGTTTAAATGAAACTCACTTAATCTTTATCATTCTTAATACCATTTTCAAAAACTCAGGGGGTTAATTGTCTACTACCTTTTAACGAAAACCTACACACCAAACTCGCTGGAAAGCTGTCCCCCTAAACCCCCTTTAAAAGGGGGTTTTCCCTCTTGGACAATTTTTTGTCTTACCAATTTTTTTCGTCTTTTGAAAAATAAAAAAGGGGCGAGCGTTCTAGATCACGCTTTCTAAGAAGGGAAAACCCAGATTTGTACTAAGACAAATTTCCCAGAATCGTTAAAAAAAAGACGTACAAAACTGCTGACACCCAAAGGGTAACAGGGGTTTGATCAATTCTAAGTACGGTTTGTGGCACCTTTGATAACACACCCCATTGGTCCAAAAACTCTAAAAAGACCTGGCACATCCTTCGAGGGACCAATCTTAAAACTATGGGGGCATTATCCCCTTTTATTGCTTATCGATGAGTAAAATTTTGAGGGATCAACGTTAATAGCCATTTTGTACCTCCAAAAAAGGATAGTGGTTGACGAGCCAAAGGGGTTTTTCCTTTTAAAAATGGGGAAAATTTCCCTTTTTTTTGTGACTTTGTAAAAAAAAACAAATTGTTTTCTGATAATACGGAACTAAGGATTTCAGACAACCAGTTCCTAATTGTAAGTCCACATATTTTGTCATTTGGTGAATGTAGTTGGGGCTAAGAACGTTTTTAAAACCACGAACAACTACGTCGCAAAATTGGTAACATCTGGGGGATGTCCGTCACCAAGGGGATACCCCCATTGCACGGATGTTCATCTCTTTAGGGGGTAATCCTCGTGCCAAATGGAAGCTATCCATCAGGTTGTCCCCTCGCAGAGACGTGGTAATTTGGACCTATTACTTTTACAAAAGGAGTGCTACTGGACGTTTATGTTAAATACTAAGATCCCACATAGTCTTAATGACCAATTAGACTTCAGTAGTTTCTTCTAGGGATTTATGTTTCTGTACCTATTGTCTGAAATTTGATTTTGATGTTGTGCTCAGTTTGGATTATCTACCTTGGTGAGGTTATTGCTACGCAGATTGCATAGTTACTGCCTCCTTAAATGTCGTTCGGAGTCTCACTTGTATATCTGAGCAGTGGTTTAAATACCCTGCTCGGGGTTTATTAACGGGCGCACAGTTCGGCATTTGCTTCGACGGCGCATGCGCCGCTGCTAAGGATGCATTGCCAGAGTATCTGCCGGGGACGCTGTAAGTGACGTCATGGAGGCGCGTCGAGCGTGCCTTTATCTTCCCTGCACTCGAGGTCCTCGATGTCTCTTTTACTGACAGTGGATGCTGCGCTGCCCTTACAGGGCGGGAGACTGACTCATTTTCTGTTAACATAGTAAGTTTATCTTGCTGTAAACTTTGTTGATACTTTGTTAGTCTTTGCTATATTTATTGAGGCAACTAATTGTTTGTCTTTTGTTTTTTTGTTTCTCTTTGCACCATTCTGACAGCCTGGTGGGTTAGTTTCCATCTGTGGAGCGGTTTACATCTATATACTGCATTCGCTGGTATCAGGTATTTGGTATCTTAATATCAAAAACAACTTTAATACATTTGGTTTAAACGCTACCAATTTGGTCCCACCAGGTATTTCTATTTCTATTGGTTTACCTTACATACTTATCTCATATATTTTTACAGCATTTTGGTCCATTGAATTTAGCCTTTCCAAATTCTGTCATCTTTCAACTGAAGAGACAATGTTTTATGTTTTTGGATGGCATGTAGGGATGGGACCATTAATTGTAAAGGCCCTATATTGTTAGGGTGAGGTTGTGGACAGGATCTCCCTTATCAGGGTTATCATCCTGTATTTTCATTTATAGGTAAGGGTTTAATAGGGTGTGTGGGCTTATATAGGTAATTTATTCACCTTGGTCCCCATTTTGTGTCTGTTCTCCCATTTTGTGTTTAAGAGGCTTTGTTATTAAGTTGTGCATTTTATCAGTGATTATTTAATAAAAGTTATATTTGAGGGCCATTTTTTCCTCTTTATTTTCTTTGGTAGGGCTAATCATTGGTTAAGAGGTTTGTGGACACTAATTGCATTTAATTTTGCTAGGTGTTTTCTTCTTTTTTCATACGGTGTTGAAGCCCCATCTCATTTTGCTATGTGGCACCATGAATTCTAGTTACGCCCATGCATAATACCATTCCTATTAACTGTCTGCGGGAAAAGACTCAATTGGGATTCATGGAAAGTGAGGAGACTTCCATGTCAGCTCATCAGTATCCAAAACAGGAGTGGAGAGGGATTCTTTGGGCAAAAACATTATCTTCTTTGACAGGTGTCTTCTTTCTTGGGAGGTGGTGGAGGATGAGCAGTAGGAAGAATAGCAGTCTAGAGAGGGAGAGGAGGGAGCTACACAAGGACTTAGCATCCATTACAGCTTATACCCTAGCTATTGTTCAAGGTTGGAGAAAGCACCAAGATGACACTTGTGTGTAGTATTACTTTTGAGGAATCTGGGCCCTCAACAGTGTGCACTTTAATGCACATCATTGCTTTCTTGTTGATGTACCTACAGTTAGATCCTCACATAAGTGAAACAAAAATCTCTGATGACTACTGGGTGACCACCATCCTAAAAGGCCTAAATTTATCCCTGCAGCAGAGAGGGAAGCCAGAATACATCAATATCAGGATAAGACTTTTAAGTTGCCTGAGCAAAGCATTCCTACATGACATCAGGGATGCATCCATTACTTGTCAGTTTTGTGGTTTATGACAGACAAGCAGGTAGCAGAAGTAGCACCACCACCAGCAGAGGATGTCTATCAGACATGTTAAAAGTTTTTTAAGATGCAGCCAACTAGCCTTTAAAAGGGTAACACTCACAGACAACGTGTTAGGGACCCCCGGAGCAGAAGAACAGGAAGGGACTGACAGACTGTGAGCCCTGATGCTAGGCCCCCCCAAACCTGTCCATGCCTACTTGCCTACCTGACCCTACGTAGTCAGCAGCAACTGGGCAGCAGTCCCTACTCTGAGTATGTGAAAATACAGAACGGGCAAAACATACACAAACTCAGGAAGTCAGACAGAGCACGAAAAAGAGGGAGAGAGCAACGCGTACCGAATTGCAAGGCAAAAGGAAGGTCAGGAGGAAAGTAGAAGAATCAGGAACTAAGCAGGAACCAGTTTAAGCCAAAATGGATTATCACAGGCAAAGAACCAAGGCTCAAGCGAACTATAAGTAGGATGCCAGAGTCCCGGTCCAGAGTGTGATTTGACCAGCTCTTTGACATCCAGGCACACAAGACATGCACTGAGTGGCAAAGTCAGATGTCAATCACACCGGTTTAACAACTTGAGACACAGAGAGAACAAAATAAGATTGTTGCTAAAAGTGCAGTCTCTGCCATACATACGGACCGAAGACCATGCTGTGGCCTGAACAGGCACCAGCTTGACAATACCCTCCCTTTCATGAGGGGGCTACGGACCCCCAATATATTGGCATGAAAGGGCTCAGACGATGGCATTGCTTACTAAGACGTGGAACCAATTTCCCAGAAGGAACCATAACGCGCAGGTTCTTTGCAGAGTATCACACTTCAGAACATCATTAGGACCTACAGAACATTTTTTGTTGGTGTTAAGATACCTTTGGTTATCTTGGGCTTTTGCCAGGTTCAGATGAGCCTGGGCCCAGATTGTGCACAGTCATTTGTCCTCTATTTCTGAGTTCCATATGGAAGATTGAGGCGTAGAACCCAGGCCAGCAGATGTTAAGTTTTCACCCTCTGTCTCCTCCTGTACAACAAGTGGTGAAGGATCGGACCTGCCAGTCACTGCAGGAATGTCACTAGGTGCCAGATCCTGAGATTCAGCAGCATAGGCGACAAGATCATGAGCAAAGGTCATAATCCCAAATCTGGTGGGGCGAACCCTTCTCAGGAACAGTCGCGCTCAGGAGCAGATTTTTTATCAGAAACATCAGCAGGATTTGAAATAAAATCAGGAAGGTCGGTTTCCTCTATTTGACATTAAAATAACTGCAAAGAAATACAGTGGGAGGAGCCATGTGGACCCCATTTGACCATTTGATAATTTCCCCTCTAATCCACTCAAAGACAGGCTTATGATAACGTAAACTAGGGAGACCCAAAACAACATCAGATGACAAATTGTCCATGACGGAAAAAAAAATATTCGGATTGGTCAGGGCCAACCTGCAAATACAACTGGGAGACGTTGAAGTGGATCCTTCCTCCTGCCAAAGGGGTAAAGTCTGCCCCCGTAACAGGACAAGGATGATCCAGCTTCACCAAGATCAGGCCCAAGGCTGACACAAAGATAGAATCTACAAAGTTGGCTGCCACCCCGGAATCAATCAGGGTCTGCCCAGATACAGACTTAGAATCAAAAGACAAGTACATCAGCAATTATACTTTGAAATTAATACAGAAGATACCTGGATGCCACAGTGGCTCTTTCGACTACCACTCAGTCACTTAAGTTCTTTTGGCTCTGATCTGGGTCTGGTGGGGCAATTCTGAATAAAATGATCAGTTTTGCCACAGTATAGACACAGCATATTTCTCATGTGATATTCCCTTCTCATGTGATATTCCCTTGGCGTTCATGACTCCGAGTTGCATAGCCCCTCAGCCTGCCTACATAGCTCCCCCAGCCTGTGTACATAGCCCCCCCAGCCTGCCTACATAGCCCCCAGCCTGCCTACAAAGTCCCCCCTAAAGCCTGCCTATGTAGCTCTCTAAGTCTGCCTTCCTGAATAGCCCTATAGCCCCCGTGAAGCATGTCTGCCTATGTAGCCCCTATAGCCCCCTAAAGCTTGCCTGCCTGTCTACTTATATGGTGCCCCTTTAGCTACCTAAACCCTGCCTACCTACCTATATGGCCCCTATAGCCCACCTAACCCTGGTCAACCAGTATGGCTCTCTATAGCTACCTAAACCCTGCCTGCCTATATAGGGACTCTATTGCTCACCTAAACCTTGCCTATCTGGGGCCCCATATAGCCTATCTAAACCCTGAGTCATAAGACTCAGGAGTGGCGGGGGGAAGTTTAAGGGCTCATTCTTGAGGGTCACCCTGTAAAAGGGAGACCACTACACCCACCATTTGGGCCTCAGAGGCGAGTGGATTGACCCTGAAATACAGGCGACACGACTCCTGAAAGATGTCAAACTTTCTTCAGCTCCCTGACAACAGCTCGAAGGTGAACTGGGGTTACCGCAGAGGGTGTTGCAATAGCATCCACCAGTGTCGGACTGGGGAGTCTAGGGCCCACCAGGGGAGTTTATTTTAGTGGCCACTTTGCTTCGTTGTCTCCGCCAGCTGTATGGTGTCCCGCCTGCGGCGCACAGTCTCGCTTCAACGTATACAGCCCTTTGTGATGACATTATCACACTAATCTGTAATCAAGATTAGTGTTGAGCGATTTTTATCGACAAAGTTGTTGAAATCGGCAAGGTTTTTATGGTGATCGAATTTTCCAGATCATGCGATAATTAAGGTTAAAATCTGAGCATCATCTATTAAGATCGCGCCTTTTTCGGCGCTTCCTGTAATTTTGGCGGCCAGCAAATCAGATTACAGAATAGAGCAGGGTGACATGTGTGTGCAACGTCATGACTGGGATGTGTATGGTTGCGATTGGCTGGAAAAATCACATGACCTCGTTTTACATAGAACCCGCGTTTCCTTTTTTCAGCCCATGTCTCTCAGCG
>JAODAL010050730.1:0-27190 GCA_025379985.1 Phyllomedusa bahiana
TAAAACATTTTTTTAAAATGAATGCTTAAAGTTGTTGTTCTGCTGGAACACTATTTTGTCCTTTCCTTACCCATGGTACCATAGTACTTGATTGTATGAAGTATCTCATCTTGTAGGGCACTCACATATTTCTTAGCATTGAGAACGCCATTGATCCTGGTCAAGTGTCCAACGCCTTTGGCTGTGAAAGAACGCCATATCATCAGGATTCCTCCATTGAACTTGATTGAACCTTCAATTTCTTGATCCATTAGCTCCCTGTTCTCTTGATTCTACCAGATCCATTTGCACACATCAAAGCCCAGTCTATTGACTTTCGTCTCATCACTCCAAATCACTTGTTTCTGATCTTCTATTTTCCAATTTTTGTACTTTTTTGCAAACTCAAACTGAAGCTTCTTATGATTATATTGCAGTCGAAGCTTCAAATTTTTTCGGCCCACTATTCCAGACTTGTGTAATGTGCGTCACATGGTGCTGGCATAAATGTGTGTGATATCACTATTACAGAGCATACAAGCCACCTCTACTGACGCATTTGTTGCGCCAGAACTGATAGACTTTGTAGCAGGCCAAATTGTTGACTCCGATATTTTGCCTGAATGTCCACCTCTTGGCTTTTGAATAGATGGACTTCATTTAATTTTCTTCCAGCTGTTATGGCCTCACATGTTGCAATTTGGTCATTTTCTTTGCTAAAAGACCGCTATTGATGAGCTGAATGATGTGGTTTCTCTTTTTCTTGGGAACTTTTTTGCATGGCTGCTCTTCGATTCGATCCAGTGAACTTTCACTTGGGAATCAACCTTATATGACAATGAGCTATTAGAGAATGTGAGATCAGGTTTTAATTTGTAGAAACAAGAAGAAAAAGATTGTTTCATCACCAGGAGCAAAACAGTAACAATACAGTTACATAGCAAGAATCTGCATAACAAAGCATATGCTAAATAGATGGAGGTCAAATGTATGTATTACACAGCCCAGAGGATTGTCTATTAAATGATGGTAGTCTCATGTTCAAAGCTGTTGTGGATGGTGAGATATGAAGGGTGAAAGTCACAAGTTCAAAACATTGTTATCCTTTTGTTCCTCAGTGTATATTTTCAGCACATCATTGTGAGGGAAGCTGTTTTGCCTAAGCTTTACAGCAGCCACATATGTTATAGATGGCTGTTATCTAGAGAAAACTCATTGACTTCTAAGTGGGAGTGCTGTGGGCATGCTCTGTGAACTGTGCAGAGAGGGGGAGGTGAGCTGTCACCAATACCTACTGTGAACAGTGGATTTTGTGTCACCATTGTAATCCTGCCTGTAATGATGTAAGGAGACTGCTTAGAAGTGACCTCTAAAGAACAGAAAATGTCAACTCATAATTAGGCTTAGCAGCCAGATTAAAAATTTCAGGAATTGAGGGCTCCTTATGTATAGGTAGTGAAATGAGAAATTAATGTATATATATATATATATATTGTGTAAGCTTCCACTCACATTTAGATGTGGCTCTGGGGATTGCAGTCCAATGTACACAGAGACACAGACAGGTTGAAGCTTGTTCCAGCACGGGTCCTCCCGTGTTTTATTGGCACAACAGGTATACAGAAAAACGTATGCCAGATACAAACAGAATAACAAACAAAACAAAAACGCCTGCTCGGCTGAATGCTGGCTAGACAGTGCAGTTCCCTCACTAAACTTGTCTAGCAAACGGTCTAGGTAGTTTTCCTGGGTACTCCAAGTCAGTCCCACCTTCCCGGCCAAACTCCTTGACCTGTATGACAGACTGAAGGGCTGGTTACAGTGTCTAGTGACTTATAACGGGATAGCCCAAATCCTGGGTAAGGTGGAACAAGGGGTGTAGATCACCCACCCAAACCTTTGCCTACTCCCAATAGAAGCCACAAGTTTTGGCTGATGCAGCATATACCAAGAAAAAGTATGTTAACCCATTATTGAGAGTTACACCACACAAAACTACATGGGCTTCTATTTCAACCAAGGCCAGGTAACCTTGGTGACATGTTACCTACTCTCTTTTCCTGGCGTTTAAGCCAGAAATCTCGCTGGGTGTACACTACCTATTAAGGTCATTCCCGCTTGTCCCCTTTACACATTTCCCTCCACATCTGCTCTGCCCGTGGGGAGGAGCACCTTGTGCTTCCAGGCAATGGTACGCGACAGTGCGTCGCATTGCTTGCTGGGAACTGGGCGTTGCTCTACACAAAATCCTATAATCTGTAGAGATAGGAAAACCACCCTATCACTCTGGATTTTATGCCCTTATTTTGTGCCATCCATTTTTGTGGGGGAATGGTCTGTGACCTCCATAAACTCTCTGCCCATCAGGTAGTACTTAGAGATTCATTTGCCCACTTTAAAGCTAAGCCATCTCTTCTACGATGGTGTTGTTCTTTTCTGCTGCCGTCAGTTTTCTGCTTAAGTATACCACGGGTGTTCTTCCCATCAATCACCTGGGATAGTACAGACCCAGTCCCTTGTTAGAGGCATCTGCCTGTTCCACGATTTCTGCCTTCGATATCTGGGGCACTTAACAATGGTCCTGGCAATAGCACCTCTTTCATAAACTTCTGAAACGCTCATCTGCTTCCTTGTCCCACTGTATCTTAGTGGATTTAGGGACCCTTGGTGAGGTCTGTAAGGGGGCGCTGGACACGGAGGCGAGAAATTTGGCACAACTTCTATAATATCCGGCCTACCAAGAAAAGCTTTAAACCTGTCTTTTGACACGGTTGGGCCAATTTTTAATAGCCTCGATTTTGTCTAGTGGGGTTTATTGACTCCCGTCCCAATGTTGTGTACCCCAGTTATCGATCCTCCTAAAGCATATTGGCGCATTCATTGGGATTTGCGGTGAGACCTGCCTCCCGAATGGGAGTACTGGACAGCTTGATCCTTAGACAGATGGGAAGTTCTGTCTAAGCTGAATAATAACTACTTCATCTAAATATGCAGCATGCATATTTTCTATGTGGACGTTAGGACAAATTCCTTCAACATCTGGAAATGTTGGCGGAGGACACCTTGGAGGCCTATGAGGCAGCACACATATTTGAAAAATGACCGTCAGGTGTAGTAAAACGCGGGGTTTTACCCCTGGTGCTTTTGTAAGTGGGCACCTGCCAATAGCCCTTAGTTAGGTCCAGTGGTGGTGATGTTTATGGCGGGCCATAACCTTTATATGAAGCTCATTCCACTCCTGGCATAGGTTATTGCATCAAATTTGGACATTCATTTTGCTTACTAAAGTCATTAAAGACCTTTGGGTACCATCGGGGTTTTGGACATGTGGACTATGGGGCTGGGACCATAACCTCTCTGTGATTTTTCTATAACCCCAGTGATAAACATTTTTTCCATACTCCTCCGAGGTTGGCCTGTCTCTGGGCCTCGGGGCACACGATAGGGCCTCAACCTACTTTTTGACCCGGTTCCGTCACTATGTCATGCTTTTGACCTGCGTTTAACTGGTTAAGTCGGAAAACACGTCTCTTTTCTCACCCAATAGCTCTTTCACCTCCTGTACTTGTTTGGGACAAGATGTCTGAGATACGGAGACCTCTGGCTGCTCGTTGACTAGGGACTTCCTTTGGCCTTACATTGCAGCACCAAGGTCTTCTCTGTCCTTCCAGGGCTTGTAGTAAATTAATGTGGTTGATCTGGCGGTCTTCCTTTTCCCTGGCTGATTCACTCTATAGTTCACTTCACTGACCTTCTTTCTCTGGACCTCATAAGGACCCTGCACTTTGCCAGAAATTTACTTTCCGCTGTTGGAACCAGCACCAACACGCGGTCACCTGCAGAAAGGGACCTTAATTTTGCAGGGACCGGTTATTACACTATGGCTTTGTGCTTCCTGCGCTTGTTGGCATATTCTCTCTCACCATTTGGCATCCACTGCTGCATTCTTTCTTGCAATTTCGGAATATGCTCTATGACACTGAGGTGAGGCGTGTGCTACGGTTCCAGGGTCTCTTTAGCTATATCTATTAGCCCCTGGTATGGTCTACTGTATAAGAGTTCGAATGGGGATAACCCGTGGAAGCCTGCGGGAACCTCCCTTATTAGAGAACATTTAGGTATGGCATATAACGGTCCCAGTCTTTTCCATCCTTGTTATACTCTTTTTAGCATCTCCTTCAATGTCTGTTAAACCTTCTACAGGTCGTCAGGTCTGAAGGGTGTCATATATACTGAGGTTCTTAGGTGTGAAATATTTAGGAGGGACACAGCTCTATTTTGTATCTTAGACATAAAAAGGGGGTTCCCTGGTCGGTGAGGATTTCGTTGGGAATCCCTTTCTGGGGAACATGTGGAATAGTTCCCTTGAAATCACCTTAGGCTGAGGTGTTCCTAGTGGGATGGCATCCGGATAAAAGGTGGCATAGTCTCAGCACCACAGCAAGTGGTGCTGGTGGCCTCTGGCAGACTTAGGATGTGGCCCTACGTGGTCCATAGCGATGCGCTCAAACGGCAACTTCATTGATCTGGTAGCGGAACTAGTGGGTTACGGAGGTCGTGGGCCGTGGGTATTAATCTCGGCATTCAGGACACGAATGACAATTCCTCTACTGCTCTATATATTACCGGGCCAGTAAAAATTCCGTTCAATGCGTTTGCCGCCCGCCACCCCCTCCCCGCCCCCCCCCCCCCCCCCACCCCCCCCCCCCCCCCCACCCCCCCCCACACCCCCCCCCGGGGTATTTTCCCCCTGATGGCCACCCAGCACATGTGAATGACCCAGCTCCAAGGTCCTTGCGCACTTGTGACTGTGGCACCACTAGTTGTTCTACACTCCGGTGGGGTTCTTCATATTACCTGTAAAGGAGATTATCCCGACTGCAAAATGTGGATACCACCCTTTTTTGTGTCAGGTTCTTGCTGCCCCCCATTTTGACTTTGTTTCCGCCGGGGTTTTGTAACTGGGACCCTTTAATGCTCCGTCCCAAATTCCCCGGGGCAACCTGCAATGTAGAAAATTCTATTTCGGGGGGATTTTTTCTGAATTCCTGCCGGCCTTTTAAGGGGAAAATATCCGAACCTCTGACCCCTTTTTCCGGGCTTGCAGGTTCGCACCCTTTAGCCCCATGTTTACACCCCTTTGGGCCTGTTTTTTCCCCCATAATTCCAAAAAGGGGGAAAATCCCGGCCCCTTTAAAACCATGGTGCATTAAGTCCTTTACAACCCGACTTCATTTAAGGACCCACAGGGGTCTTACGGTGACTCGGCGGTGGGGATAGTTTTAGTGCCCCCCATGTATAAGACCCCCCCAAAAAGGGTCTAAATCCACTAAGGTAAAGTGGGACAAGGAACAGATGAAAGCGTTTCAGAGTTTGAAAGAGGGGCTTTGCCCAAAGGCCCGGGGTTGTGCCCCCATTTCAAGGCAGATTTTGTGGGGAAGGAGATGCCTCTAAAAGGGCTGGGAGCTGTACTACCCCGGGATTGATGGGGAAGAACACCCCCCTGGTATACTTTAAACAGAAAAATGACGGCAGCAGAAAAAACTACCATGTAGAAAGAGAGTGCTTAGCTTTAAGTGGGCAATGAATCTCTCAAGTACTACCCGATGGGGAAGGTTTTGGGTGGTCACAGCCATTCCCCCTAAAAAGGGTGGCACAAATAAGGCAAAAATGCCAGAGTGATGAGGGGTTCCTACTTACAGGTTTAGGTTTTGGTAGAGCATCGCCCAGGTTCCCAGCAAGGCATGCGGACCCTTTTGCTACCATTGCCCGGAAGCACAAGGGCTCCCCCCCACAGGGCGAGAAAAGGGGGGGGGTTTTTTAAAGGGGCAGCGGGGAAATCCTTAATGGGTGTACTCCCAGCAGTTTGGCTTACCCAGGGAAAAAAGGGGTAGGAACATGTCCCAAGGTTTTCCGGCCTTGGTGAAATAGAAGCCTGTAGTTTTTGTGTTTTGGTTTAAACCCCAATAAAGGGGGGTTTAACTCGTTTTTCTAGGGAGTTGGCTGCTTCAGCCAAAACCTTGGGTGGCTTGTATTGGGAGTAGGCAAAGCGTTGGGTGGGTGTCTGCTCCCCTTCTTCCACCTGACCAGGATTTGGGGCTAGCCGGCGGTCTGTCATAGAGGTCCAGGAGTTTGGCCTGAGAGGTGGGACTGACTGGAAGTACCCAGGAACTCACCTAGACCATTTGCTAAAACAAGTTAGTGAGGGAACTGCACTGTCTACCAGCATTCAGCCGAGCAGGCATTTTTGTTTTTTGTTTGTTTGTTATTCTGTTTGTATCTGGCATACGTTTTTCTGTATACCTGTTGTGCCAATAAAACACGGGAGGACCCGTGCTGGAACAAGCTTCAACCTGTCTGTGTCTCTTTAAAGTGCCCGTTGCATCCTCCACCATGTGTAAGCTTCCACTCACATTTAGATGCGGCTCTGGGGATCGCAGTCCAATGTACACAGAGACACAGACAGGTTGAAGCTTGTTCCAGCACGGGTCCTCCCGTGTTTTATTGGCACAACAGGTATACAGAAAAACGTATGCCAGATACAAACAGAATAAAAAACAAACAAAACAAAAATGCCTGCTCGGCTGAATGCTGGCTAGACAGTGCAGTTCCCTCACTACACTTGTCTAGCAAATAGTCTAGGTGAGTTCCTGGGTACTCCAAGTCAGTCCCATCTCTCAGGATAAACTCCTTGACCTGTATGACAGACAGGGCTGGTCAGCTGACTAGCTGACTTATAACGGCTAGCCCCAAATCCTGGTCAGGTGGAACAAGGGGAGTAGACACCACCCAACGCTTTGCCTACTCCCAATAGAAGCCATCCCAGGTTTTGGCTGAAGCAGCATACTACTAGAAAACGTATGTTAACCCCTTATTGAGGTTAACACCACACAAACTACATGGCTTCTATTTCACCAAGGCCAGGTAACCTTGGTGACATGTTACCTACTCTCTTTTCCTGGCGTTAAGCCAGAAATCTCGCTGGATGTACACCCATTAAGGACCTTCCCAGCTGTCACCTTACAATATATATATATATATATATATATATATATATATGTATATATATATATATATATATATATATATATATTATATATATATATATATATATATATTTAAAATAACACTTGATTTAAACAATAAGTTATTTTCTGATGATGCATCAGAAGTTTCATCAGTGAGTTCAAGGGAACCTTTCCCTTTGAAATTCAGTTTCATCTACTTACATTGTGTAGAAAAGCAGGAGGAGCTCAGAAGATCCGAATATAATTGTGTGGAAAAAGATTTAGCATGACTTGTTAAGTCCACAGCTTTCCATTAGTATTATTCCAGCATCGTCAGTTATAGTTAGAATAGACAATTGTAACTGGCCATTTAAATATTTAACTACTTTCTCAGATGAGAACAAGTCTTAGTAATTGTTAACCGTAATTGGAAGTACTTTTAATGTTTTTCTGAACATGGGACCATTACCTATTCATAAAGGGGGATTGGATTAGGAAACCCTTCAGTCGGTTTAAAATGATAACGTTTCATTTTGAATCTCCTTATTTTCCTTTATACAATATAAAGTGGTTTAGTGCTACCATTTGTAAAAAGCCATATACAGTATGGCTTGCAGTCCTAAATTGGTCATACACAGAAAGCTCTGATCATGTACTGTTTTTTTTTCTTCATATGGCATCTACACCAGAAATTCTCCCAATGAATTTGACCTCAACTGATTGACAAAGAATTGTCTTTCCCAATGAGTCATATTTTCTGCTTCACAGAATGAGCGTTGACATGGAATCTTCCTGACATGTCACGTGGCTAGAAATGTATGACATTGGTTAAAGTATCATGACTAAGGCTTCTAAGTACTAATCTGGCCTCCTGATTCACCGGACTTGAACCCAACTGAGTAACTGTGTGACCACCTCATTGGTTGTATTTGCTCAGTGGTTCCTCCTCCACTCACCCACCAACAGCCGTGGGATGCTCCAGATACCTTAGACAACCTACCAGGACCTTATTGAGTTACTCCCAGCACGTCCAGCTGCTGTCTGTGCTGCACACGGTGGTTACTCTGGATTTTAGCTGGTGGTCATAATAACATGACTCAATTATATCTTCAATGTAAAGAAGAATGAGTCTGGAAGTGATGATGTGGCCCCGCAGAACCCTGATCTCATCATCATCCAGTCTGTCTGGGATTATATGAAGAAACAGAAGGATATGAGCAGCTACATCCACAGAAGACCTATGGTTACGTCTCGAAGATGTTCAGATCAACTCCCTGCCGAGTTCCTTAAAAAACTGATGCTGTTTTTGAAGGCTAATGGTGGTCAACACCAAAAAGTGATTTGATTTAGATTTGTCTTTTATCTTTCACTTTGCATTTTGTTAACTGATAAAAATAAACTACTAATACTTCTATTATTGAAAGCATTCTTACTTTACTTACATCAAAAAATCTATCTAAATATTGGATCAGGGATGCTGAAGTATAGACTGTGGGTGGTTGGTTCCACTGATATTAAAGGGGTGTTCTCACCATGCTGAAACTGCTCTTCACAGCCAACTTCAGGCTCCCACTGGGTGGTTCTACAGTAGTGATTGGTATATGAGCTCCTCGTAGCTATTCCTAGCTGAGCCTGTAAATGTAACATTGGTAATGGAAATGTTTAAAATTAGGGCAGAAGGCTACAGAGCTCTAAAGGGTTCAGGTTTGTCAGAAAGAAAGATAAACAAGCTCATGTGCTGCTGATAAGACACAGCAGGGAGAGAGTTCACTATCCTGGCCACAGCAGATAGATATGGTCAGTAACTAGAGAAGCTGTACAAAAGCAGGAGATAAGAACTGCTCTAGCTATAAGGGGAAGCAAAATCAGAACAGCAATGTATTGGGTAATGATCTTTATATACTTTTGCCTACATGTTTAAAGCTAAGAAAGAAGATGGGAATTCCTCTTTAAAGAACCTTTCCACACTCTATGAAGATATATGAATATCATAGATCAGCAAACTGCTGGAAAAAGCAAACAGTTAAGAGGCTCCCATGTAATACTACATTGTTTCTGTATTTTTTTATGATCAAACCCACTCTGTGTCTTGTAGAGACAGTCCCTTTAATCTATTGTGTATCAGCAGGCAATGTATATACTCATAATGTTTTTTGTGTGCGCATCAAGATGGAGGGGGGATCTAGATTTTCGTCATGACTTGTGGTGATTTGTGCTTTGATTTATGTGCACATCGCTGTCTCTATGGACTGTATGTTGTTGACTGTATTTATAAAAGTGACTGATTATTTAATGTTTGTAAAAGAGAAATCAGACTGTGAACCTGCTGGAGAGAGCGCCTGGTGCGCATGGTTACAATCTGTTTATAATACTTCAGAACATGTTTGCACTATATAAACCACGGGAACTAAATACTAATTAAATAAGGATACCAGAACTGTAAAAAATAGCATTAGATAGATTATGTGGTTTCCTGCTTGGGCAGCAAGGTTTTATAAATCTGACAAATCCTTGCATTGCTTAACCAGCTGCTTGTTTAGCAACCTTTGTGTTGTCAGCCGGTCTTCTCTTCCCTGAGGCAACGCAAAAGTGCCGGAATCTGCAAAATGCCTGAAAATGATAAGCAAAGGTTTCCTAACACTGATGATGCAATCTGCCAAATGTTGCTTATTCTAGGACGTATATTTTTAACATTGTCTTAACAGAGTAAAATACATAAAATGCATTTGGTTTCAGTACAAAGGGAACCAATTTAACTCATTGTGGCAATGTTTGTATCACTGACGTGTCCTTTTTGTGTCTATCTGGCTGTAAAGAGGGCAAACAGGGGCCACTACATGAGCCATTCCACAGAGTCAACCTTTTAAAAGAGACTGGAAAGTTACTATTGTTAAAGTTATGTTACTATTATAATTGTGTGCCTAACAGGGCTACATAGTTACATAGTTTGCTAGGCCGAATAAAGATAGTCATGTGAAGCCTATTGTGCTATAGTGTTGATCCAGAGGAAGGCAAAAACCCCATGAGGTAGAAGCCAATTATACTAATTTTAGGGACACAAATTGTTCCTGACTCCAATCCAGCAATCAGAATGAGTGCCTCTTTTCCAGAATCCTGGTCACTACAACTTGTTATATTATTACACTCTAGGAATGTATCCAGACCCTTTTTGAACTCGGTTACTGAATTCACTAAAATAGCAATGGCAGAAAAATGTCCAGCGTGCACTCACTGCAGTTTGAAGTAAAACGTTCCAAGCTTTATTATAAAAAGTGTAAAAAGAGAATTACATGGATATCAAAATTATCGCATCAAGGCCGACGCGTTTCAGAATATATACTCCTTACTCATGGCATAAAAGTTATAAGACAAACACTCCATTTAAATATCTGACCACATGGTCACGTGACAGAATCTCATGACATTCATTACATGATCGGAACATAAATACACTAATAAAATACAGCGAAGCTGTCCGATTACAAACACAAAAATGCGATCTGATACACTTAATATTGGCAAAGGAGGTCATGACGTTTGTTCAAACCCTCGTTATACCTAGTTCCCAGCTGAAATATCCACCACGCTTCGCGTGCCATCAATTTGCTTTTATGGTCTCCACCTCTAGCAGGTCTACTAACCCTTTCAATCCCCTGAAAACTCAAGTGAGTAATGTCTCCTGCATGAACCTCGTGAAAGTGCCTAGACACCATGGAAATACCTACACTTAGGGACTTCCTGGCATCTGACATGTGTCTGCGGATGCAGGTTTTTAGCGTGCACGTAGTGCAACCAACACTTTGTAGTTGGCATGCATTACAAGTAATTAAATAGATTACGTATCGTGTATTGCAATTTATATACGAAGTCATGTCAAACAGAGTGTTTTGTGAGATGGAAAAAAAACTCTTAGAGATGCAAACATGCTTACATGCAGTACATCTAACATGACCGCATCTATACATGCCTTTATTCTGCAACCAACAGGCATTAGACGAGTCATCATTGGTCCTAACCAGACTAGGGGAAAGAAATTATCTTAGTGTACGACCTCTCCTGACTACAAACTGTATGTCTTCTTCAGTAACTAGTTGTCGAGAAATACCTCTATCAGTCAGAAGAGGAAGATATTTTCTAATAATTTTACATATTTGTCTAAACTGTGGACTATATGTTGTTGTAAAAGTAACACTATTACTTGATTTTTGGCTGTGTGCTTTCTCTTTTTCCTTAAACAAATCCGATCAGGGTATTTTGGAGATTCTTTCGCTGGTCTTTCTCAATGACCAATCCTGATAAGATCGAAAACAATTCTGGAACGGAACAGTTTCTTTTAATCCTAACCATCTCTCCATAAGTAATAGCTCTAACAACATGATGGGGATGATTAGATTTGGCGTGCAAAATAGAATTTCTGGCTATGGGTTTTCTATAAGATAGAACATGAATATTATAGTCCTGTCCTATCAAGCTGACATCTAAAAAATTTATTTTACTCTGTTGCCATTCCAATGTATATTTTAGGTTCATGTTATTGTCGTTGATGAAACGACCAAAATCCAATGCCTCTTGGTATATACCTCCCCACACCAGGAGCAGGTCGTCTATATAACGGCCGAACCACCTGCTGTGGGGGGAAAAAGGGCACGATGACGTGAGCAAGTATCTCTCCTCCCAATCCTGCATATAAATGTTCGCGATGGAAGGAGAGAACTTGGCCCCCATTGAAGCACCGCAACACTGTAAAAAGAAATCACCGTCAAATGAAAAATAATTGTGACTTAAGAGGAACTCAGTACACATAATAAGAAACTCTATGAAGATGTCCGAATAAGAACTAAAACGGACTAAGTGCGATCTTAGAATCTCAATAGCCAGATGATGAGGCAAAGAGGGGTACAATGATACCACGTCACATGAGATCCACGACAACGATGGCTCCCATTTGGCTTCAGAAATCATAGTAACCAAACTTTTAGTATCTTTCACCAACCCTGGTAAATTGGAAACCAATGGTTGCAAGATGGAATCTAACCAAGATCCCAAGTGCTCTCCCAAGGACCCTATTCCTGCCACAATGGGCCATAGGGGAGGGGGAAAAACATTTTTGTGAACCTTTGGTAAAGAGTGAAAGATTGGTATCACAGGATGTTCTACATAAAGTTTTTGAGCTAGCTTTTGGGAAATAGCACCTCCTCATTCAAGATCTTTTTTTAATTTATATTGAAAGCAAATGGTGGGATCAGAACTCAAAGCTTTATAAGTAGACAAATCCCACAAGATTTCTTGATACAGTTTACTATATAAACCTGAGTTCATTAAGACTACGGATCCACCTTTGGCAGCTGGTCTCACAAGTAAATCAGAATTTTTTTTAAGTTCTGTAAGGGCCTTAAATTCTTGTTTGGTCAGATTTATTTTTTTGCTGTTAGATTCTATTTTGCTATCCTCCGAAAGTTTTTTTAAATCCTGCTCTATTAAATCTTGGAATAGATCCATACCACAAGGTCTGGATTGGATGGGATAAAAATCCCTATTTTTTATTATGTAATCTGGGCAAAGACAAGTATTCTCTATATCACCACTAGCTGCAAGATCACTCAATTCTGTTAAACAAATATTTTCCTGAAAGGTAACAAAATTAGTGGAATCCACATTTTGATTACTGTGATGAATATTATGCTCATTATTCTATACATGTGAGAAATGATTTTTTAAGGTTAAAGTCCTGGCAAAAAAAATTACATCCAGAATTGTTTTATAAAGATCAAAATTCCGTGTTGGTATGTAACCCAGGCCCTTAGATAACACAGATAACTGAGTAGATGTAATTATATAGCTCGATAAATTGACCACCGGATTTTCTAATAACGATAATTCCGTTTTTTTGTTTGGCCGTCTTGCTCTTGTGCTTTCGTCCACCACGGCGCTTGCGTTTGCGTTTTTTGACGGTCCTGTATTAACATTAAGATTTTGTTTCGATTTTTGATTATTGGTATGTCCACCAGATCTTGAAGATTCCATCAAAGAAGCTTCGGATCCCTCATCCAACGTGGCATATAGCTGTAACTCTCCTGAGGTATCCAAATCAGCAAAAGAAACACGGTTGGAACCAGGATGAGACTGACTACGATTAAGTGGTGATTTCAAAATCGATTTAGGATTTTTCCCCTGCATTCTCCACATGTATATACAGTCTTTATCATAGTCCATAGTATCCCAAGCAAATTTCCTGCTCTTATACGCTACTTTATTGTCTTCCAACTTTTTCATATTTTGCATGATCTTATCATTCAACTCTTTATACAATGGCAATGTTTCTTTAGGTAATAACAATTCCTTTAGAACTTCAATCTCCTCATTAATGGAAGCTCTCACTGTAGTTTTGTGCTCAATCAATAATTTCATCAATTGTATAGAGCATTCACTCAAAACTGCATTCCATTTCTCCATAAAGACTTTATCTGTTATATTATTAGGAAATTTTCTGATACGCAGCCCTCTGGGGATCATCATATGCTCCACATAGGATTCTAAAGTTGTCTGATCCCACCAGAGTCTCAATTCTTTAGACATAAGCCATTCAAGTTTTCTCATATCACCCGTAAGATCATCATAATTATCATCACTTGGATAGTCAGTCCTGGGAAAAAATGCGAGCGGCCCTCTGTCGTCTCGCCGGCAAAGAGTTCACTATGACAAGTTCCTCTGGCAGAGAGTTCCACAGTCTCACTGCTCTTACAGTAAAGAATCCCTTTCTATGTTTATGTAGGAACCTTCTTTCCTCAAGACTTAGAGGACACCCCTTTATGTCTGTTATATCACTAGCGTCCCAGAGGAATCACCTCGGCTGCAGTCCCGCAATGCTCCGTGAATGAGACCTCCACTCAGTAGCAAACTAAACTTGATCTCTTTATTAGCAAAAATTAAAAAGACAGCAGACTGACACAAAACACGAAATGCCACCTGACCAACACGTTTCGGGCTGGACGCCCTTGTTCACAGTAATTTTTCTAGGTGTGGCTGTCACTATTTAAAAACATATAGAACCAATCATATTACAAGGTTACAAACATGTGACTAGGATATCTAATTGCCCGGGAGCATGGAACAAGAAACCCTGAAGCCTGTATGAGGTAGAGACAATTGTATGAATGGACTGACTAACAAGCTGTGAGGTCTTCACGTGCATGTGTAATTTGAATCTAGCCCTTTTGATAACGTAAATTGTATAGGTATAAATTGATAGGAAAAGATCCTATATGTCTAGATATGGCTAGATAGGAATATTCAATAGATATATAGTAGGTCCATGCGGTAATTCATACCCTCCAGTATTCTCCTAGCTAGTTTCAGGATCCAAAACGCTTCCTTTTGTCTCAATTTCTTGACCCAATTACCGCCCCGATAGGGACAGGCAATATGTTCAATGGCATAGAATTTAAAAGTAGAAAGATTGCCTGCATGCTGTTCTATAAAATGTTTAGCCGCCCCCGTCATTTGGCCTTGTTGGTTTTTAATAGATGTTACATGCTCTGCAATGTGGGTCTTTAGCTTACGGATTGTGCTGCCCACATATTTCATTTGGCAGCTAGTACATTCTATTATGTAAATTATATTATTGCTATTGCAATTTAGGAAATGGTTAATTCCTAAGGTATTCACATTTTTTTGTATCAGAGAATGCACTGTTTTTAGCAGCAAATTTGCAGACACTGCAACGGCTACCTCCACACATAAAAAAGCCTTTTTGTGAGAGCCAGGTTTTACCCGTAGTTTTAGAATTCCCAAAGAACGTACTGGGAGATATAATATCTCCTATCGTTTTAGCCCTCTTTGGTACACATAAAATTCCTTTCTCCAAAATTTTTGCTAAGGTATCATCCTGTCGTAATATGTTGACATTCTTAAAAAAAAAAAAAATAATAATTTCACCAAAATTTTTACTATATTTAGTGGAGAAAACTATTTTTTTTATGTTCTTATTCTTGCTCTGTTTTTTTATCCCTCTGATAGCTATATTCCGTGGGCTCTAATAACTGTGATTGGGTTTTGCTACTAATTTTACGCTTTGCTTCGTTCAAATTTTTTGTACTATATCCCCTCTGTTTCAATCTTATATCTATAGCCTTTTCCTCCCTTAGATAATCTTGTGTTAGTGTGGGCAGCACTATCCGTAAGCTAAAGACCCGCATTGCAGAGCATGTAACATCTATTAAAAACCAACAAGGCCAAATGTCGGGAGCGGCTAAACATTTTACAGAACAGCATGCAGGCAATCTTTCTACCTTTAAATTCTATGCCATTGAACACATTGCCCGTCCCTATTGGGGCGGTAATTGGGTCAAGAAATTGAGACAAAAGGAAGCGTTTTGGATCCTGAAACTAGCTACGAGAATATCGGAGGGTATGAATTACCGCACGGACCTACTATAGATCTATTGAATATTCCTATCTAGACATAGCTAGACATATAGGATCTTATCCTATCAATTTATACCTATACAATTTACGTTTTCAAAAGGGCTAGATTCAAATTACACATGCACGTGAAGACCTCACAGCTTGTTAGTCAGTCCATTCATACAATTGTCTCTACCTCATACAGGCTTCAGGGTTTCTTGTTCCACGCTCCCGGGCAATTAGAAATCCTAGTCACATGTTTGTAACCTTGTAATATGATTGGTTCTATATGTTTTTAAATAGTGACAGCCACACTTAGAAAAATTACTGTGAACAAGGGCGTCCAGCCCGAAACGCGTTGGTCAGGTGGCATTTCGTGTTTTGTGTCAGTCTGCTGTCTTTTTAATTTTTGCTAATTAAGAGATCAAGTTTAGTTTGCCACTGAGCGGAGGTCTTATTCATGGAGCATTGCGGGACTGCAGCCGAGGTGATTCCTCTGGGACGCTAGTGATTTGCATGCTGCTCGGCCGGCAGCAGGCTCGGAAGCCTAAACTCTCATCCTGAGGACTACAAGAACATTGAAGTCTGGCATAGGTGAGCCACATTTTTTGGATATATTTTATGTCTGTTATAGTTCTGGGTATAAATGTGGGTTGTCCCATTTATTTTTTATTAAAGAGTTTGTCTCATTTAAGACATTAATGCATATCTCTATGATTTGCTATCAATGTCTGATAGGTGCAGGCCGCACCTCAAAAACGGGCCCTAAAACCTCTTTGTTCAGAATAGAGGTGCTTTAGGGCTCATTCTCAAGATCGGCATCTTCAAACTGTGGCCCTCCAGCTGTTGGGAAACTACAACTTCCATCATGCATTTATATAATCTATAACAGTGTACATGATGGGACTTGTAGTTTCTCAACAGCTGGAGAGCCGCAGTTTGAAGATGCCTGCTCAAGATAGATACAGGTCCCACCTCTGTGGATCCAATGTCCGTCTGACATTGTTGCCATATCCCAGTAATATTCTAGCAATGTCTGAATTGAGACAACACCTTTAAATGTACAGAGGCTACTGGTGCCCTCATAAAATTATACAAAACATACTTCCCCTTTTATGTCCATTCCAGTGGTGCTATCATCCGCTGTCTCTTCCAGTTCGTATCTTCTTAATGTGCTTGTCATTTTTTTTGATGATTTTTTTCTTTACAGTCAAGCACATTAAAAAAATGCAAAAAAAAGAAAGAAATTAAAAACCCCAAATAAAAGCAAAAAGAGCCTGTAAACCCAGTCAAAACTTCAAACATAGAATAATCTTATAAAAATTACATTTTTTTGTAAATACACGAAGAGGGAATATACAAAACATGATGAGAAGGCTTTTAAGATTGTTTAAATTTTTAATAGCTGCCATTATATGCCCTTCCCCCATGAGGCTCTGCTAATTACTTTAGTCCTTGTTACCATTCAGCAAGTGAAATATCCTGGCTGAAAGTTCCCGACTATGAGTGAATACAGTTTTAATGAGTTTACTTTACTGTACGTTATAATTAGCATTGAACTTTAAGTTTTCACAATAATCACATTTTCAGGTGCTTTAGAATCAGCATGATGAGGAGGATTAAGGTCTCCTGAAGAAAGGATTATTTTGAACCTTTTTTACTCCCATTGTGTGGTATGAATACTTTGTATACTTTTTTACATTTGTTATACAAATTTTTTGTGCAATGTTTATAGTCCAATAGAGAAGCCTTCAGAAAAAAGTCCAGAAAAAAACATAGTTAAGGTACGTCCACACTGCAAGGGTTTTCAGTTGGTTTTTCAAACTGCCAAAAAACTGAATGTCAACCATCTCTATAGACTTTAATAGAAAATCTACCCAGTCATCTACACTGCACGGTTTTTCTACTGGGTGAAATTTCACATCGGCGGCGTTACGAAAAACAAAACATGCACAATAGAGATGGGCGAATCGATTCTAACGCAGTGGAATTCGTTTAGAATTTCAGGAAAACTTCGGTTCTGAACGAAGTCGAAGTTTGGGGTACTTACTGGTGAACGAAGTGTACTTTTGATTGAAAAAATGGCTGCGAGCACAGGGCGCTACATGGGGCAAAGCACTCTGGGAGGAAGAAGGGCATAGCCTGCATGACATGTGCAGAGATGAAGCCAATCAGAGACCGGCGGGATTCTGTGACGTCACCGCACTCTATAAGGCCTGGAACGACGCTGGGAGCTCATACCGCTCTCACTGTACTGATCAGGGAAGGTGCTGCCGCGGCTGATTGTTACTGAAGAATTAATTTTTAAACAGCGATTTTTGTGGGGTGTCTCAGCTTGTCTCAGAGACTGCTTCTCTTAATGTTCTATTTCTGATTTTTTGGTGTATTGGATCTGAAGTCCAGTGTGCATCCACTGCAGCTGCATATACATTTTAATGCTATCTGCTCACAGCACAGAGAATATCCAAGGGGCATCTAAGCCAGTTCCTGTTGTATTCATTTAAAGAAACAGCATTTTTATAATACAAATACCACTTCATTTTTGGCTGCTCAATTCTTTTGCGCAATTTACATCCAGGGGTTAATTAAGCGTTGTTTTTGTACTGTGGTGACAAAAATAGACCGTCTTTTTCACCGCCAAAAAATACAATTTTCCTGTAGCATAATTCACAAGCGAAGGTTAATTACAATTTTTTCTCTTGTTGTGTAGCGTAGAAAACACGCAATTGTAACACGCTACAAAGCTAGTAGTTTCCGGCTGCTCAATTCTTTTGCACAATTACATCCAGGGGTTAATTAAGCGTTGTTCTGCTGCTGTTGTGACTCCAAGAAACCGTCTTTTTCACCGCCAAAAATACAATTTTCCTGTAGCATAATTCACAAGCGAAGGTTAATTACAATTTTTTCTCTTGTTGTGTAGCGTAGAAAACACGCAATTGTAACACGCTACAAAGCTAGTAGTTTACGGCTGCTCAATTCTTTTGCGCAATTTACATCCAGGGGTTAATTAAGCGTTGTTTTTGTGCTGTGGTGACAAAAAATAGACCGTCTTTTTCACCGCCAAAAAATACAATTTTCCTGTAGCATAATTCACAAGCGAAGGTTAATTACAATTTTTTCTCTTGTTGTGTAGCGTAGAAAACACGCAATTGTAACACGCTACAAAGCTATTAGTTTCCCGGGCCCTGCTCAATTCTTTTGCGCAATTTTACATCCAGGGGTTAATTAAGCATTGTTTTTTGTACTGTGGTGACAAAAATAACCGTCTTTTTCACCGCCAAAAAATACAATTTTCCTGTAGATAATTACAAGCGAGTTATTAAAATTTTTCTCTTGTTGTGTACGTAGAAAACACGCAATTGTAACACGTACAAAGCTAGTAGTTCCGCTGCTAATTCTTTTGCGCAATTACATCAGGGTAATTAAGCGTTGTTCTGCTGCTGTTGTGACTAAAGAAACCGTTTTTTCACCACCAAAAAATACATTTTCCTGTAGCATAATTCACAAGCGAAGGTTATTACAATTTTTTCTCTTGTTGTGTAGGTAGAAAACACGCATTGTAACACGCTACAAAGCTAGTAGTTTCGGTTTGTCAATTCTTTGCGCAATTTACATCCAGGGGTTAATTAAGCGTTGTTCTGCTGCTGTTGTGACTCCAAGAAACCGTCTTTTTCACCGCCAAAAAATAAAATTTTCCTGTAGCATAATTCACAAACGAAGGTTAATTACAATTTTTTCTCTTGTTGTGTAGCGTAGAAAACACGCAATTGTAACACGCTACAAAGCTAGTAGTTTCTGGCTGCTCAATTCTTTTGCGCAATTTACATCCAGGGGTTAATTAAGCGTTGTTCTGCTGTTGTACTCAGTAAAAGAAACTTTGTTTTTCACCGCCACAGAAGAAATTCTGTAGCATAATTCATATCCGAAGGTTAATTAAGCCTGTTTGTGCTTTTATATTCAGTAAAATACACAGAGTTTTTAAACGGCACATACAAGTCAATTTTTCCTGCCCATTTGTGGAGCGCAATTTATATCCAAGGGTTACCCAAGCTTCTTAGTGGGTTCATTTGGCGTCAAATACAGGGTGTGTATTTATCATATACAGATATCTTCATCAAACAGTGTCTGTACATTTTAGAACAAACAGTATGTCAGACAGAGAGGTGGCAGGCTCTTCACCTGCGAGTGGCAGAGGCACAAACATTCCTGTAGCAGGTCGCAGCAAAGCAAGGGGACGTCGCAGCAGGGGTCACTCGGTGAGGCCACAACTGCCGCTGTCATCTAGCGGCCGTGTACTGACTAGCAACTCAATGGTTCTTGATTGGTTGACTAGGTCATCCACTTCCTCCCAGATGACATCTGACAACCCCAGCCAAGAGTCGGTGGGAACGTCAGACACAACCCTTAGTTGGCATGGCCCGGGAGCGGGTCAGCGGCCCACACCTGTCCTCAACCCGCCTCTGTCCCATCCGGTTCCCTCAGCCAGAGATCTACTATGTGGTCTGGGCTCAGCGCCACTATATAGCGAGGATGAACAATTTGAGGAGGGCAGTCAGCAGCTACTTGGCAGCGAAGAAATGGGGCCAATATCCCCTGCTTCTTGCATAGGCGGCAAAGTATAGATGTTGAGAGTGGCATGGGAGGTCATGTTGTGAGGGGTCAGCCTCTGCATACCAAGACCGGTGATGAGGACAGCAGTGACGATGAAACACAAATAGATGATGATGCATCCGACCGCACTTGGGAGCCGGGTGAGGGAAGGGCTTCATCATCGTCAGGAGAAGAGGGCTTCAGCTTGCGCGTCAGGCAGCGGCGCAGCCAGCAAGTGGGTCGTGTGGCCATGAGTCAGCAGGATAGCAGCAGTGTGAGGTCGGGAGCCAAGCAGCCATGGGGTAAAAAACCCGCTTCGCAGGTCCAAGAAAGTAGCGGCACGGGGGCTCAGCGAGGCAGCGGCGGCAGTAGTCACTCAGTGCGGAGCATTGGCGGTAAAATCCGATACTCGGCGGTGTGGCAGTTCTTTGCTAAGACACCGGAGGAGCCGAATATGGGTATATGTAGAATCTGTAAGCAGAAAGTGAAGCGTGGCCAGGGAGCTAACGTTGGCACCACGGCCCTGCGTCAACACATGCAACGTCACCATCCGGTGGCCTGGGAGAAACGTGGCTCAGATGTGGTGGTCCATTCTGCCGCCGCAGCAACAGCAGCAGCGCCCAGTGGCACGCATGCCATTGCAGCCAGTCAAGGCTCCACCACCTCTGCAGAAGGGAGCTGTTTCTCTTTGACATCATCTCCCGGTCCAGATGCTCCTGCTCCTCGCTACTCATGGCGCCAGCAGTCGTTCAGCGAGGCGATTGCAAAGAGACAACAGTATGCGTCCAACCATCCTAAGGTGCAGCAGCTGACCATGCTCCTGTCCAAGTTGTTGGTACTGCAGTCCCTCCCTTTCCAAATGGTGAACTCTGCACCATTCAGAGAACTAATGGCTTGTGCCGAGCCGAGATGGAGAGTTCCAAGCCGTAATTTCTTTTCCAAAAAGGCAGTACCAGCACTTCATAAATATGTAGAACAGAAGGTGGGCCAGTCCTTAAGCTTATCGGTTTGTTCCAAGGTGCACGGCAGCGCGGACGTCTGGAGCTGTAGCTACGGTCAGGGCCAGTACATGTCCATTACGGCCCACTGAGTGAATGTGCTTCCGGCCCAGGCACACCAACAACTTGGACAGGAGACGCCACTTTCTCCTCCACGTTGTCAAACTGCTGCTCCTGCGCCAATGTCCGCCTCCTCCTCCACCACCACCACCATCTCAGCCTCCACAAGTACTGCTCCATCATACCACATGTGTAGGGCACAGTGGTGTCACGCAGTTCTACACCTGGCTTGCCTCGGCGAACGACGTCACACAGGGGAGGAACTGCTCCGCGTCATGCAGCAAGAAATCGATGTGTGGCTTTCTCCGCGCCAATTGCAAATCGGAACCATGGTGACGGACAATGGGAGGAACATGGTGTCCGCGCTGCACCGAGGAGGGATAATCCATGCTCCCTGCATGGCGCAGGTGTTCAATCTGGTTGTGAAAAGGTTCCTGAAGTCTTCCACCGATCTTCAGCAGATTCTGAAAATGGCCAGGAAACTGTGCATGCACTTTATCCATTCGTACAAAGCCAGGAACTTGCTCCTCGAGTTACAGCGGCAGAATGGCCTCCCCCAACATAGTCTGATATGCGATGTTTCCACCCGTTGGAATTCCAGCCTGCACATGTTGGACCGACTGTATGAACAGAGAAAGGCCATTAACGACTTTTTGATGATCCAGGCAGACTGAAGTACTCCCCTGTGTAACTTTGATGTCAGCCAGTGGCAGCTCATGCGTGACACCTGCCGTTTGTTGAGGCCATTCGAGGAGGCGACGTTATTTGTCAGTCGCCAGGACTACGGGATGAATAACGTCATTCCACTGCTTCATGTCCTGGAACAGATGCTGAAAAATCTGTCTGGGCAGGGTACTGGAGACGTGGCGACTACATCTCGTGGCCACATGAGTCCAGTGGGGACTGAAATGGAGGAGGAGGAGGACATTGGAGCAGAAGCATTGTCTGGTGAAATGAGTGGATTTTCTACCCAGGTGACAAGAGAGGAGGAACAGGAGCAGCTGGAGGAGGTGGATGGAGATGAGGAAGATGAGGCAGATGACCCCCAAGCACCGTGGCAGTATACAGTGGAAATGGAGGCAGGGAGCCCCTCGGAGTCACTTGTGCAGATGGCTCGCAGCATGCTTATTTGCCTGGCTAGTGACAGCCGAATAGTCAGCATCCGGCAGAGGGATGACTTCTGGCTCTCCACCCTATTGGACCCTCGCTACCGGTCCAAAATGGGAGCCTTTTTCCCAGCTATTGAGACGGAGGACAAACTCAAATACTATAGGGAAATCCTAGGTAATCAGTTGGCCGCCGCCTATGTGCGGCATCGTCCCTCCTCTGACAGGTCTGACCGGGGGGTTCCTCAGCGCTCATGTACTACTGCCGCGGCTGCTGGGGGAGGTTGGGGGGGGTAGGAGCAGTACCAGCTCCATCAGCAGTAACCTAAGTCTTGAGTCACTGATGAGCAGCTTCCTTCACCCGCCTAGTGAGGAGGGTAGTCGCAGCAGCAGCAGCAGGACCTGGAGCAGTCCCTGAAAACCAACAGGTGGGGCCTACTTGGACAGCACTATGCCACCCCAGTTAGAAGATCCGCTGGACTACTGGGCAGCCAAACTGGATGTGTGGCCGCAACTTGCCGAGTTTGCAGTGGAGAAGCTGTCCTGCCCGGCCAGTGTTCAGTGCGGCGGGGGCCATCGTTAGCCCAAGGAGAACCCGCTTGTCCACGGGAAATGTGGAACGACTGACCTTTGTCAAGATGAATCAGGCGTGGATCGGCCAGGATTTCCACACACCAATGCCTTAGGCGTCAAACTACATTAGCCATGACGCCTCACCCAAACTGTGAGAAAAAGAGTCTGGGTTCACACTACCTGCCTCAGCCACTATTCTGTTGCCGCCACCCGCCTGATGTCACACATCTGCTGACAGTTTCTCCATCTGCCAACAACCATCTTTACAAGGGACTGGTATTGCCACCCACCTCCACACTGTGTCATTGTGCCACTGTCTGACCTCATGCTGCTGCTGTGGCTGCTGCCGTGACCTCCCCACTGTGTCATTGTCCCACTCTGTGGCCTACTCCTGTTTTTGCCACCTCCAGAATGTCATTGTGCCACTGCCTGACCTCATGCTGCTGCTGCCGTGACCTACACACTGTGTCATTGTGCCACTGTCTGACCTCATGCTGCTCCTGTGGCTGCTGCCGTGACCTACACACTGTGTCATTGTCCCACTCTGTGGCCTACTCCTGTTTTTGCCACCTCCAGAATGTGATTGTGCCACTGTCTGACCTCATGCTGCTCCTCTGGCTGCTGCCGTGACCTACACACTGTGTCATTGTCCCACTCTGTGGCCTACTCCTGTTTTTGCCACCTCCAGAATGTGATTGTGCCACTGTCTGACCTCATGCTGCTGCTGTGGCTGCTGCCGTGACCTCCACACTGTGTCATTGTGCCACTGTCTGACCTCATGCTGCTGCTGCCGTGACCTACACACTGTGTCATTGTCCCACTCTGTGGCCTACTCCTGTTTTTGCCACCTCCAAAATGTGTTTGTGCCCTGTCTCGACCTCATTTCTGCTCCTGTGGCTGCTGCCCCCCCCCCCCCCCCCCCCCCCCCCCCCCCCGCCCCCCCCCCCCCCGAACCTCCACACTGTGTCATTGTCCCACTCTGTGGCCTACTCCTGTTTTTGCCACCTCCAGAATGTCATTGTGCCACTGCCTGACCTCATGCTGCTGCCGTGACCTACACACTGTTTCATTGTGCCACTGTTCTGACCTCATTGCTGCCTCGTGGCTGCTGCCATGACCTACACACTGTGTCATGTGAGCCACTGTCTGGGCCTCATGCTTTCTCCCTGTGGCTGCTGCCGTGGCCTACACACTGTGTCATTGTCCCACTCTGTGGCCTACTCATTGTTTTTGCCTCCTCCAGAATGGATTGTGCCCCCTGTCTGACCTCATGATGCTCCCCCTGGCTGCTGCCGATGACCTACACACTGTGCATTGTCCCCCTCTGTGGCCTACTCCTGTTTTTGCCACCTCCAGAATGTCATTGTGCCACTGCCTGACCTCATGCTGCTGCTGCCGTACACTACACACTGTGTCATTGTGCACTGTCTGACCTCATGCTGCTGCTGTGGCTGCTGCCGTGACCTCAACACTGTGTCCATTGTGCCACATGTCCCCGACCTCATGCTTCTGCTGGTGGCTGCTGCCCCATGACCTACACACTGTGTCATTGTGCCACTGTCTGACCTCATGCTGTGCTTTAGCTGCTGCCTGTGACCTACACACTGTGTCATTGTGCCAACTGTCTGACCTCATGCATGCTGCTCTGTGGCTGCTGCTGTGGGCCTACACTCTGTGTCATTGTGCCACTGTCTGACCTCATGCTGCTCCTGTGTATGCTGCAGTGACCTACACACTGTGTCATTGTTCCACTGTCTGACCTCATGCTGCTGCTGCCGTGACCTCCACACTGTGTTATTGTGCCACTCTGTGGCCTACTCCTGTTTTTGCCACCTCCAGAATGTGATTGTGCCACTGTCTGACCTCATGCTGCTCCTGTGGCTGCTGCCATGACCACCACACTGTGTCATAGACCCACTCTGTGGCCTACTCCTGTTTTTGCCACCTCCAGAATGTCATTGTGCCACTGCCTGACCTCATGCTGCTGATGCCGTGACCTACACACTGTGCCATTGTGCCACTGTCTGACCTCATGCTGTTCCTGTGGCTGCTGCCATGACCTACACACTGTGTCATTGTGCCACTGTCTGACCTCATGCTGCTCCTGTGGCTGCTGCCGTGGCCTACACACTGTGTCATTGTCCCACTCTGTGGCCTACTCCTGTTTTTGCCTCCTCCAGAATGTGATTGTGCCACTGTCTGACCTCATGCTGCTCCTCTGGCTGCTGCCGTGACCTACACACTGTGTCATTGTCCCACTCTGTGGCCTACTCCTGTTTTTGCCACCTCCAGAATGTCATTGTGCCACTGCCTGACCTCATGCTGCTGCTGCCGTAACCTACACACTGTGTCATTGTGCCACTGTCTGACCTCATGCTGCTGCTGTGGCTGCTGCCGTGACCTACACACTGTGTCATTGTGCCACTGTCTGACCTCATGCTTCTGCTGTGGCTGCTGCCATGACCTACACACTGTGTCATTGTGCCACTGTCTGACCTCATGCTGCTGCTTTAGCTGCTGCCGTGACCTCCACACTGTGTCATTGTGCCACTGTCTGACCTCATGCTGCTGCTGTGGCTGCTGCTGTGACCTACACTCTGTGTCATTGTGCCACTGTCTGACCTCATGCTGCTGCTGTGGCTGATGCCGTGACCTACACACTCTGTCATTGTGCCACTGTCTGACCTCATGCTGCTGCTGCCGTGACCTCCACACTGTGTTATTGTGCCACTCTGTGGCCTATTCCTGTTTTTGCCACCTCCAGAATGTCATTGTGCCACTGTCAGACCTTATGCTGCTGTGGCTAGCGCCATCACCTCCACACTCTGTCACTAATGTTGCCACCTGAGCTCTCAGCTTGTTTTTTTCCAGCTTTCTCTGGCATGACTTTATCAGGCAACATTCCCGCTTGAGTTTTTTGGTCAGTTTTGCCCTCTTAAGTGCCCAGGGAATTTTATAGTGAAGCGATTCTAAGAGCGGCGGCAGTCATGTGCGTGTCATACTAAAACACAACATTGTATGAAGACCAAACCAAGCTCCCTCTTCATATTTAAGCATGGCACAACGTTTCTACAGCACCCTGCAGGCTCTGTGCAGCCTTGAAATAGCTGTTTTTTTAACGTGATTCGTCCCGACGTAATCGGAACGAAGTTATTTTTTGCCGAGAAATTCGGCGAAGTGAACGAAACGAATTTCGGGAAATTCGCCCATCTCTAATGCACAATCTTCAGCCCGGTTTTCGGACTGAAGCTGTGCAGTTCCATGATTAGGGGGACGGGCGAATCACAAACTGCAGACAGAAACGTCCCCCAAAACCATTTAAAAGACCATAAAATGACCATTTGATTCATAAAGCACAATCCGACATGCATTTTACCACTGCCGAGCGGCTGTCTCTATGAGGAAAGCTGGATTTGGAAAAAACAAAAGGACCCGAAAAACACAATTAAAAGGCAGAAAAATGTTATATAAAAAAGGATTGGAGGCAGTGCAATTTATAGGTTTTGAATCCATTCCTGAAGCCTATTTTCTTGCATCGATTTGTTTTTTCCTCCTCATCTTTCAGGAGCAATAACTTTGATATTTTTCCACTCACATAGTCACATTGGGATGAACTTTTTTGTTTGACCGTACCAAATAATGTACCTAAAACGCTCCAAAAAATTATATGTGGGGTAGAATGTGAAAAAAACGTAATTGCAACAGTTTTGCAGAGGCATTGTTTTTGTGGCATTCCACATTTAGTATAATTGATATGTTATCTGTGTTCTGCAGGTTGGTACAACTCCAGTGATATCAAATGTGTAGAGTTATCATTATTTTCTATTTTTTATACTTGCACTAAAGCAACATTTTCTGCAACCAACAATTTTTTTGTTTTTCTATCTATGGACCTGAGTAAGGCTGTTTTCTTGTGGGCTGAAATGTAGTTTTAATTGGTACCATTTTGGGATACTTGCAACTTTAATCGCTTTTTATTCAAATTTTTTTGAAGACATGAAATTACCAAAACATGGCTCCAGCAATCAGACACCGCTTCCCTTGCTGTCCTCACCTATGGCAGCCTATACTTCACTGATACACCCAGACCTGAGAACAGGCCAGGTGGAGGAGTTGGCATACTCCTTTCTCCACACTGCACTTACCAGGTCATTCCTCTTGCACCCTCCTTCACTTTCCCCTCCTTTGAAGTCCACACCCTCAGACTCTTTTGGCCATTTTCCCTCAGAATCGCCGTTGTGTACAGACCCCCCGGCTCACCCCGCCAGTTTCTAGATCATTTTGCCGCCTGGCTCCCACACTTCCTCTCCACTGAAATACCCACACTCATCATGGGTGATTTCAACGTTCCCATTGACAACCCTATGTCTCCTTCTTCCTCTCGGTTTCTTTCACTAACATCATCCTTTGGCCTCTTGCAATTTACAGATTCTCCCCCCAAAAAGGATGGACACGCTCTTGATCGTTTTCTGGC
>JAODAL010050731.1:0-27189 GCA_025379985.1 Phyllomedusa bahiana
TCTGGTGGTGACGGTGGCTCTCAGGCTGGGCGCACGCTCTTCAAAACCGCAGGGATGGTGCAGGGTTCTTTCACCCAAGGTTTACAGGTAGCATCACTTGTCTAGAGAAACCAGGCCGTGTTGAAATTAATGTGTCTTGGAGACCGTCAACACACAGGTCAAGAGCTGTGGATGGCTCTGTGCACTGAGACCGAGCGGTGGCTGGGTGACAAGAACCTGGTGCCAGGCAAGGTGGTGTGCGACAACGGGCGAAATCTCCTTGCCGCCGTTAAGATCGGTAGGCTGGAGCACATCCCTTGCCTGGCACATGTCATGAACCTCGTTGTCCAGAAATTTCTAAAGCGCTACCCGGGTCTCGACTGCCTGCTGAGGAAGGCTCAAGGTATGAGCTCACACTTCTGAAGTTCGCACCCTGCTTTGTCCCGGCTGGCTGCGTTACAGCGTCATCTTGGCCTCCCTCTCAACCATCTCATTGTTGACATGGCAACGCTGGAATTCCACCCTCCACATGCTCCAGCGATTGTGGCAGCAGGGTCATGCCATTATGGAGTATGAAGTGGCGTATGGCCTGACAAGCAGCAGTGAGGACCTTGGGGTGTTGAGCCACCGAGAATGGAGGCAGGTGAAAGAGCTCTGCACCATCCTTGCGAGTTTTGAAGAAGCCACCAAAATGGTCAGTGCGGACAATGCCCTTGTCAGCATGAGCATTGTGGTGATCTTATTGCGTTTATGGCAAATGCGGCATATGACGACGCTGGGCGAATAAGAGGCTTGATCGAAAAAGTCCCAGGCTTCAGGGGTCCTGGACCTTTTCCACGGCGATAAGCGAGGAGTGGTGTTTCCGCTGCTACCCCACTGATCATGGCTGGCAGAATAATCTCAGCGGACTTGTGCGACCGCCCTCTCCCTTTTTGAGGCTGGACCTGTTCTGACGCTACGCCATTGTCTTCCCCCTCGTCCAGTGAAGGAGCGCTCGCAAGCAAATTCTGCTTAAAAGACCACGTTGGATCCGCAATGTCATCATCATCAGCACAGGTGACTTCCTCGTCCTGACATTCTACATCATGGAGCTGCGGGCTACAAGCAACAGGCACTGCAAGGCGTTGCTGACTGCTCGGTATTTTTGGCGACTGACCGGCTTCCTTCTCCTCCTCTGATGGCATCAGCAATTGGGCATCAGACCAGAAAAAATCATCCTCTTTGGCCTCTTGATCTTTTGATGCTTTCTGACGCCAATCGCATTTTATCATCAAAGAGGTCTTCAGAAAATGGATTATCCACAGTGGTGGGTACATGAATTGACATTTGGGCTACCTTCGCTTCATGTTGGACGGATGCTGACGATGATGATGACAACATTTGTGGCCGTGACTAGGAGGACGAGGAGGTAAGACTGCTGGATGCAGGTTGCATTGACAACTGAAGAACAGATTTGTGATGCTGTTCGTTACTGAGATTCACAGGGCACTGACCCATCAATGACAGGCCTCTCATACCTCTACCTCCATGTCCTACACCCCTCTTTGCTCGCTTACCACCTTCAGTTCGCTCCATGTTCAGAAAGATAAAAATGTAAAAGTTATGGAATAGTTTTTGACAGTCTCGTATTGAAAGATGGCAAATCACAGCTATTCTAAAATCCCTCTAATTTCCAACAGCCAACTAGGATTAGAAACAGAATTTGTTCTATCAAAATATCTGTGAAATTGCGTCTGTGGAAAGAACCATAAACACACTCAATATCTAACATTGTTCTTCCTTTCAGTCCCTGAGATTACAACTGCAATTGAGAGTTTTCAACAAACTATCGTTCAAATGCACGATTAGCGCCAAAACTGAGACACACTGAAATGAAATAGAAGTATGTAAAAAGTTATATGGATTACATATGGCAGATTTTTGCACCATTAGGACAACAGACGGCAGTAACATTAGTGATGAGCGATTATTTACATCGACAAAGTTAAATCGGTCACAGTTTTTATGTGATCGATTTTTTAAGATCATGCGATAATTTAGTTAAAATCTTGCATCAATCTCTTAAGAATTCCGCAGCCTTTTCGGCGCTTCCTGTAAGTTTGGCGGCCAGCAAATCAATAACAGAAAGAGCAGGGTGAGATGTGTATGCTGTCAGCTGTCATGATTGGGATGTGTATGGGGTTTTTGTTTTTTTTTTTTTTTTGCGTTTGGCTGGTAAAATCACTGACCTCGTTTACATAGAACAGCGGTTTCCCTGTTCAGCCTCAGTGTCTCTCAGCGTCTCAGAAGCAGAAGGACGTGCTCTCCTGCTTGTTGTCCCAAATCAGTCTCGGGGAAGGCGAATTTTTCATACTTTCTTCACTAGAGAAACCTCTACGACTTAGCTGTGATCCTTACAATTTAGTGTAGATTAGAGATTTGGAAGATTTTATTATAGTATTGGTAGAGAATTTTAAAGGAGCATCTACCGTGTAAAGTCATTGGGGGGAAGCGGAGCGTGGGAGCCCCCACGGGCGAACACTGACATGCTCAATATAAGGAAATACTGGATAACGTCCACCAAGTACTTAGTGTAGACATTGCAATAGCTTTATTATTAACAGTTTTCTATTGAAATATTTCCTGGATATTGGGCCACCTGAACTTATAGATACACATCTTTTCTAGTATCTGCAGTATACACTCTATTTATTACTATGTGCAAAACTCCACTTTCTCTACATAGCTACGTATATCAGTCAATAGGTGTTCATTTTCACTTTTGTGCCATCTACCACTTTGTTTGATATATCCACCTTGTACATAATTAGAATCCAGGCAAGTCAGCACGAGGTTGCTTAGATGATATGACAAAAATACCCTCTTATAAATAGTCGAAAAATTTCAGAATCGTGTTTTTTACTTTGGCTATCACTAACAGCTTTGTGCATTGAGGCACCTTGCACTTATATGTGAATACTGGCAATTTTTTAGTCACCCACGAGGTCGAATTGAAGGGTGCCAAAAAATACTTTTATTATCCGAATTACTTACAGATGACGTGTTTTTTGCAGCTTTTGCCCAGTCCAGATTTGTTGATAGAGCCACCTTGCAGTTAAATTTGAATCCAGCAATTGTGGTATTACCACAGGTGAATTGATAGGTGCCAACAAATACCTTTTATTAGCCGAAACATTACAAGACCACTGTGTTTGTTTTGACTCTTTGTGCACTACAGCTTTGTTTCATTATGGCACCTTGGCACTTAAATGTAGAATACTGCAATTTTTTAGTCACCACAGGTGAATTGCGATAGGTGCCAAAAATACCTTTATTATCGAATACATTTCAGATCACGGTGTTTTTTCTTCTCTTATTTCTTCTTCACTTTGGCGCAGGCCACTTGCTTTGATGCGAGATCTACTTTTGCATTAAATTTTGAATACAGCAATTTGTAGTCACCAGAGGTGAATTGATAGGTGCCAAAAATACTCTTTTATTACCCGAACTACATTACAGATACGTGTTTTTGAGCACTTTTGCCCGTCCAGATTTGTTGATATAGAGCCCACCTTGCAGTTAAATTTGAATCCAGCAATTGGGTAGTTACTCTACCGGTGAATTGATAGGTACAAACCAATACGCTTTTTTATTATCCGAATACATTACAGATATGTGTTAATTTTTTTTTGACTTTGGTGCACTACAGCTTTGTTCATGAGGCACCATTGCACTTAAATGTGAATACTGCAATTTTTTAGTGCGACCACAGGTGAATTGAGAGGTGCCAAAAAATACCTTTTATTATCCGAATACATTTCAGATACGTTGAGGTGTTTTTCCACTTGGCGCAGGCCAGTTTGTTGATAGATCTACTTTGCAGTTAAATTTAAATACAGCAATTTTGTAGTCACCTCAGGGAATTGATAGTGCAACAAATACCGTTTTATTATCTCGAGATACCATTACAAGATTACATTTTTCTTTTGCACCTTTGCCCAGTTCCCAGATTTGTTGATAGAGCCACCGTTGCAGTTAAATTTTGAATCCAGCAATTGTGTAGTTTTACCGCTAGGTAATTGAATAGGTGCCAAAAAATACCTTTCTCTGATTATCCGAATACATTACAGAATACTGTTTTTTAAACTTTTGGTGCACTACAGCTTTGTTCATTGAGGCACCTTGCACTTAATATGTGAATACTACTGCAGTATTTTTTAGTCACCACAGTGAATTGATAGGTGCCAAAAAATACCTTATTATCCAAATACATTTCACATAGCGTGTTTTTTGCACTTTGGGGCAGGCCAGCTATGTTTGACTTGATAATCTACTTTGCAGTTTATAGTTGAAACCAGCATTTTGGTTTGATTTGAGGGATTTGAAGAATAGTCGGTGTTTTGCCCGTCTTCGGATTTAATAAGAGACTTTCCAAAACTCTTCATACCTTCTCAAATTTGTATGTTTCTGAAAATCGAGGGCAAAATTCAGGGGTGTAAGCGAGCAAAGAGGGGGGTAGGACATGGAGGTAGAGGTACAGAGAAGGTGCTCCTTCAAGCACTGGCGACAACACGGCATGCCATGGGGATCATCAGTTGCAGGACCAGTCAGCCCCTGTCAACACTGGGTCAGCCCGTGAATCTCAGTAACGAACAGCGTGCGCCAATCTGTCCTTCAGTGAGATAATGCAATCCTGCAGTCCGCAGATCTTACCTCCTCGTCCACCCAGTCACGGCATCAAATGTCGTCATCAGGCATCACCAGCATCCGTCCAACCATGAAGCAGACCCAAATGTCAACGTCGGGTACCCACCTCTTTGGATAATCCATTTTACTGAACAGATCTTCTTCTTTGATGAAAAAATGCGGTTGGGGTCCAGAAGGCATGAAAGAAAGATCAAGAGACCAAAGAGGATGATTTCTTCTCTGCTCTGACGCCCAGATTCTCCTCTATATGCCAGGTCAGATTTAGGAGAAGCAGCCGGCAATCGGACAAAAATCCCGGGCGGTTGGATCTACTCGCCGCTGCAGTCCCTTCTTGCTTTAGCCCCGCAGCATCCCCCCTGGATGCAGATGGTCAGGACACTAGTCGAAGTCACCTGTGTTGAGATGATGATGACTGACATTGCGATGCAACGTGGCTTTTCGCAGAATTTGGCTTGCGAGCGCTTCACACTGACGAGAGGAAGACTATGGGGTAGTGTCAGTACGGGTTTCCGCCTCAAAAAGGGAGATGCGGTCGCAGAAAGTCCGCTGATATGATTCCGCCAGCCACGGTCAGCGCAAACCCCGCTCCTCTCTATTCGCCGTCAAGATAAGGGTCCAGGACCTCTCAAGCCTGGGCCTTCTTTGACCAAGCCCTCTGATTCACCCAGCAAAGTCATATGGCCGCCTTCGCCGTAAACGCATAAGTAAAGCTAAACCTTAGGTGGGTAACCACCACCCAACATGTTCTAGTCACATGCAACGAATGCTTGATGAAAGGGAGGAGCAACACTTGGGCCAAAAAAGGCCAGACCGACGCCGGGCCTCCAACCACTGGTCACATGCCCTTCTGTCTCCGCCGTCCTCGTCCACCACCAAGCGTTCCTCAGCTCCCCATGTCTCTCAGAGTCAGAACAGGGATAGCCTCCTCTTCAGCCTCCACCGTCGCCGCGAGTACCACCAGCACCACCAGAGACCCATCTCCTACCCTTCTCCTACCGCTCAGTTTGTCGACCTGCATGCCCGTACAGCGGCCAGTCTAGCAGCCAGGCCTTCTGTCTTCCGGTTGCGGGAGTCAGAAAAACATCTTAACCCATACCCGTCCCAAAGCCAAACAAGCCTGAAGGTCGGCAATTGCCAGGCTTTTTGGCCTCTGGAAATTTGCCCCCCTTTTTCCGTCTGGTGACACAGATGGGTTCCGCCACGTCATGGCCCTTGCCTTGCCCCCCAATAACCAGATGCCAAGCAGGCATTTTTTTGCCAGAAAGCCGTCCCCTGCCCTGGCCAGCCACGTGTCATCTAAACATTTTTCAAGTGCGTTGTCCTCATCTGTGGCCGGAAAAAGTCCCATCTGACCCCCCGACCCATGGACTAGTAGGCACGGCATGGCCGCTATATCTCTGTGAATCAGCTCAACTGGGTGTGCCTGGGTGAATATCCTGGGGTTGACCGGTGGCTCCTCAGGCTCGCGCCCGCTCTTCAAAAACCGACAGGATGGTGCAAGGTTTGCTTTATCCCACCAAGGTCCTCTGGTGGCATCACGTGCCCAGAGAAAACCTGGCCGTGTTGAAATAATCTGTCTGGAGACCGTCCACAAGCCACAGTTCAGGGATAGTCGTGGTGACGGCTCTCCGCAGCGAGACCGATGCGCTGGCTGGGTGCCAAGAACCTTGTTGCCAGGCAAGGTGTGTTGCGATAACGGGCGAAATCTTGCTGGCGCGCACTTTAAGATCGTAGTTCGGGACACCTTCCCTTGGGCCTGCACATGTCATGGAAAATAAAAAACCCCCATTGTCGTACCAGAAATGTTTCTAAGAGCTACCCGGTCTGACTGCCTGGTGAGGAGGATTGCTCCATTTCCTCCAACATGCTCCACTCGGCTTGTAAGGTCCATCAAAATGAACAACCAGTTACTGGGTGGCCCACCCTCCTGGATCCCCGTACAAAACAAAACTCAGCACTTTCCTTCCACCACCCAAATAGAGAGTAAGATGCAGGAAATGGGAGACCTTTGCTGATTGATCAACTGGAGAACATTCTTTGTTTTTGCGGTCGTGCTTACGTTCCCCCAAAGTCACGGTGGAACAACATCAGTGTACGTGACAGCATGTAGAGAGCCAAGTAGGCGTAGCGGCCAAGCAGCAGGCGAAGGTGGCAGAAGCATAATGGGTGACCTCTGGCAATCTTTGTTTTACCACCTCTCCATGCATGCAATGCAGATGATATCACTCACACTGTCCAACACACAGAGATCAGCTTAAGATCATGGTGCACGACTGATCTCGTTTCAACACCGATGTTTTTGAATGTGTTCCGGACCCAATAGGACTACTGGGTCTAATTCCAAAATGGAAACTAATATTTGTGGCCCGACTGGCTCGTCACGCCATAGAGGGTGTTGTCCTGCCCACAGCCAGCGTCATATCTGAGCGGACCTTCAGCACCAGCGGAGGAGTCAATACAGACAAAAACGCATCCGGCTTTTCCCACAGATAATGTGGATCGTTTGACTTTTCATCAATATGAATTTCAGCCCCATGGGAATCTCTGATGTTGTGCCCATTGCTGAGGTCACTGATAGTTGCCGGTCTACTTCACATGTCCTCTCAAACAGAAAATGGTCCTCTGAAAAAAATGTTTTTTAAAATGATCATTCTTACTGGCAATTTTTAGTTCTCTTTTCCCAACATTTCATTTTGCGGTTTTTGCCTGTGAGGAGACTGTAAAACAACAACCGTATTTTCAATTACACACTTTATCTTAAGCAAGTTTTCGCATTGTCAATGTTTTGTGTTCATGGTTTGCTGTGAGATACAGCAATTAATCATGGTCCCTTTGCGGAACAGAAATGGTGGCTTCTCAGTGGCATTATCGTCCCTCGAGCAATTTTTTGAGTGTCAGTGGCTGAGGAAGGTCATTCTTTTATAATTATTTTGGGCATGCTGCGTTGAAATGCAGCAATACTAACAGGTCCTATTAAGAGAAAAAAAATGTTGTTTCTAAACAGACATTTATTCTTCACAATTGTCCAAAGTGGCTCAAGGGCATGCTTTGGAATTTTTTGAGGGGGCCATTTTGCTGTTGCTTTGAAATGCGAAATGCAGCTATACTGCAGTCCTATTATAAAAAATTTTTACTTTCTAAAAGACATTTGTTCTTCATCTATTGTCCAAAGTGGCTTCAGGTCATGCTTTTAATTTTATGGATGAGACTTTGCTTGCAATGCAGCTATACACAGGTCCCTAAATAAAAAAATGTTGTGTTCTAACAGACATTTGTTCTTCACAATTGTCCCAAGAGTGGCTCAAGGGTGATGTGCGCTGTCAAACAGGAATAAGGACACTGATAATGTATACACATATTGCAAAAGACTTGTTTGTTTTGAGATCGAGCAAGATCTTTTAACATAGTCTTATCAATCCCTTGATTGAGGACAACCCATTTAATACAATTAAAAAAAAAAGAGAAACAAAGACTGGTGGGGATTCCATCCTATTTTACAAACTGGGTTTTCTAGAATTACAAGACTACTAATAAAAAAAAACTTGGCATTACAAAATAGCTGGTGAAACAAAAATTCCTCTGAAATGTACAGAAGGTAGGTACGGAAAACTTGACCGAGATGTAAGGTTATTCAGGAGGACATGGGAGTTATGGAGCACGACAGAGATCAAAGGTACAGAGACAATATCGCTCCAGCACGATTAGATAAAATGAGAGAAAAAAGATGCCAAGAAAAAGGTCATCATCTGGTGAACAGGAGCGTTAACCACCCATATTTCCTAGTGAAGCTCAATTGGTCCGCACTCATAGAGATGGGTAAGCGCTACCAAGTCTTGACGTGTACTGATGAAGGCTGGGAGTTCTCACACTACCACTTCCGCACTCTGAGCTTCAGCACGACAGTTTGTCGTTGCCTGCTCAATCAGGCATTTTAAACGCTGCGTGTCTAATAGATACGGAGAGCCAGCCTGGGCTTTCAACCGAGCGCCCACTGTAACTCCGCCCTAGGGTCATGCTGTGGCATAATAGGACAGGTTTTAGTCAATGAGTCCAGATCAAACTAAAATGGTGGTTGAAAGACTTCCTTTTTTCCGGCACTTTTATCTGGGGGGTCGACAGGTTGAATGGTCCCATAACTGTGTGGGCCCAGGACAGGGACAGTATATGTCCAGTTCAACGTAAAATGGTGTTGAAAGATCCTGTTTTCTCCGGCGACTATTTTCTACTAATCTAGGGGTCTACAGGGTAATGTCATAGGACTGCGTCCAGGACAGTTCTAGTCCCATGATTCAAGTTCAACTAAAATGGTGGTTGAAAGACTCTCGAATGACTTTTTTCGGCACTTTTTAATCTGTGGGTTCAGACAGGTTTTAAGGGTCATGCTGCGGGTCCAGGACAGACAGGGTTTCTCAATGTCCAGTTCAAACTAAAATGGTTGGTTCAAAGACTACTTTTCTTCTGGCATCATATTTATAATCGTGTGGGGTCCATGCAGGTTTTTTAAGGGTCTGCTGACGTTCCAGGACAGGGATATTCAATGTCCAGTTCAAGTAAAAGGATGGTTTTTCAAATAATACTCGTCTTGGCCGTATTGGCCACTTTTTTACAATTTGTGGGTGATGCAGGGTTAGGTCATGCTGTGGGTACAGAGAAGGGATAGTGATATGTGGTGTGACTTTTTTTCTGTGGACTTTATAGCCTAGTGTCTTGTGCCTAAGATGTAGCACGTATCCATTTGAGACTGTTGTGGCTGTAATTTCCAGCTTCCGTCAGCCCTGTTTTGGAGTTGTATGAATGAAGGTGTTGTTGTGCACTCCCATAGACTTAGTGGTCATCTGCGTCATAATCAGACTATCTCTAGCTAACTATTGGGAGAAAACCTTATCGATGGAGGGCCGACTATCGTCTATCGCCACACTTATCTATTCTGCGACATACCACACTTCATGATAATCGCTCAAACCCAACCTAGTTACTATTTAAAATCTAATGGGTAAAACAACTTATGCGTACAAGTGTCACGATTAGCGCCAGCCATACTGAGATGCACTTAGTGAAATAGAAGTATTGGCAGTGTATAGTGGAGTACATATGGCGGGTCTTTGCACCACTGACAACAGGCGTAATTATTACTAATAAAATATGTATAACGCAAATTTTGTGTACAACTGAGCTTCTATGCTCCAAACAGACGCATAGGACTACTATAAGAGTAATAAAATGTTAATGGATTGAAATATGGCGGTCCTTCACACCACAGACAACGAGGCATAATGTTACTATAAGTATATGTATATCACAATATGGCTACATGCGGTACAATCTGAGCTCTATCGCAACCAGTGTACGGACTGCAATAGGACGTATATTAAATGTTATATGGTTAATATGGCGGTTATGTGTATGAATTTTTGGAAGATGTGGTTTGTTTGGTTATTTGTTTTGTAGTGGTTTTTAATTTGGATATGATTGCCTTTCTCCGCACCACTGACAACAGGCGTAATTTACTATAAAATATGTATACAGACAATTTGGCTTACAAGCGAGCTCTTTGCGGAAAACAGACACACGGACTGCAATAAGAGTATCTAAATGTCATACGGATTAATATGGCGGCCTTCGCACCACTGACAACAGGCATAATTTACTATAAAATATGTATTTCACAATATGAGTACAACTGAGCTCTATGCTCCAACCAGACGCACGGACTACAATCAGCGTATTTAAATGTTATACGGATTAATATGGCGGCCTTCGCACCACTGACAATAGGCGTAATTTACTATAAAATGCAGCAAACAGACGCATGGACTTCAATAAAACTATTTAAAAGTTATAGGGGTAAGTTATGCCGGTTTTTAGGAACACTGACACGCAGTAATTGCAATAGAACTGAAAAAACAGGGACAATTTCACCTCCTATGAGAGGTCTGCTGGCCAAAAGGTGTTAAAAACCAATGATTTTTCTATTGAAGGTCACAGATCACACTGAGCTGCACAATATCTCCCTTCCTTTTCCAAAGCCTCTCCTCCTGCCCTCCTTCCCCCCGCATCCCCGCGGCTGAACACACAAGTAGATATCTTTAAAACTTTCTCTAACTAAATAAGAAGTGAAATTCTCTAATCTAACTCTATTCTAAGCTGTAGGTAGGTGGATGGTTTATTTTATTAGAAGAGACTATGGGTGACATGCATGATCGGGATTTGTGCCCGATTTCAGGCGGAAACTGCGCCTCACCGGTCCGAATCCCCTGTCGGATGCAGTGATGTGGTGTTAGGCGCAATCTTCGCCTAACATGAAGGGACGTGCAATGGGCGTGGTGCGGGCGTTCTGGGGCGGGACGCACCACATTCAAATACTCCGATGCATGCATGATCACGGGTCGGCAAAGTGCGGCGCATTGCCGTTCCGACAGGCAGACCTCGTTGAATGTGGTCTACCTGAGCTGGAGGAGGCGAAGGGAAGCTAGAACGTAATGGGGCAAAATGTGCTCTAGGTCGACTGTTACAATAGTAGAATACTAAAAATAAGTTGTGTATAAAATGATTTCATTAATAAAGATAAATATCAAAGTTGTCTAAAAACGATTAAATGTATTGTAAAAGTTGATAATTTAAAGTTAAAGGAAAAATATATAAGATCGCAAAAGAAATCTCAGCTCCGTGAGGCATGGAGTATGTTTCCAAAAATCGTTTTTATTAGGTGTAAAACATTATCTGTAAAAGAGCTCAAACCTTCTAAAAAAAGTACATAAATAAAATCACTAACAAAAAGTCAATAACGGCGCAACATCAGGAATTGGGATATTGGAAATTGCCGGGAAATACAGTAATTCAAATTCTGTAAGCGCTTCTCATTGGTCAGCCAGTCAGAATAGGAGCGACAGTAAACCATTATAACCTATGGAGTAGTGTTGACCAATCAAATGAAAAGGCGGGACAGTTCAAAATACAGTAAAAAAATGCCGAAAAGAGCTGATTGGTTGAACTAGCGGGGGTTTGGCTATCCCGGCCAATCAGAGCGCGAGCTACTTTGTCCCAATGTAGTCTATGGAGAGATGGGGGCACTGAAATCTCAGTTCCGTGCGGCATGGTGTATTAGTAAATAAATCGTTGTTTTTAGGTGTAAAACATTCTCTAGAAAAGAACTAAAACCTTCTATAAACATACATAAATAAAATCCCTAACAATGCGTTTGTCGCCGGGAGCGGCGCAACATCAGGAATTGGGATATTGAAAATTGTCAGGAAATACAGAAAGACTAAAAGTCCGTAAGCTCTTCTCATTGGTCGGCAGAAACCAACCAATCAGAATAGGAGCGACAGTGACCCATTATAACCTATGTAGTAGCATTGGACAATCAAATGAAAAGGCGGGACAGTTCAAAATACAGTAAAAAATGAAGACAAGAGCTGATTGGTTGAGACCAGGCGGCAGATATCAATACTACTCCATAGGTTATAATGGTTCCCTGTTGCTCCTATTCTGATTGGATGTTTTCTGCCAACCAATGAGAAGCGCTTACAGAATTTGAATTACTGTAGTTCCCGGCAATTTCCAATATCTCAATTCCTGATGTAGCGCCAGTCCCGGCGACAAACACGTAGTTAGTGATTTTATTTATGTATGTTCATAAAAGGTTTTAGCTCTTTTCCAGAGGATGTTTTACACCTAATTAAAACGATTTATTTACTAATACTCCATGCCTCACGGAGCTGAGATTTCAGTGCCCCCATCTCTCCATAGACTACAATGGGACAAAGTAGCTCGCGCTCTTTTTTACTGTATTTTGAACTGTCCCGCCCTTTCACGTGATGGGTCCATACTCCTCCAGAGCTTAGACTGGTTCACTGTCGCTCCTATTCCGATTGGCTGGTCTATGCCAACCAATGAGAAGCGCTTACAGAATTTGAATTACTGTATTTCCCGGCAATTTTCTATATCCCAATTCCTGATGTTGCGCCGTTATTGATTTTTTGTTAGTGATTTTATTTATGTATTTTTTTTTGTAGGTTTGCGCTCTTTTTCAGATAATGTTTTACACCTAATAAATGATTTTTTTGATTCATACTCCATGCCTCACGGAGCTGAGAGCTGATATTTATTTCTTTAGCAATCATATATTTTCTCTTTGATTTTAAATGATCAACTTTTTCAATACATTTAATCGCTTTGAGACAGCTTTGATTTTTCTATTTATTCATTCATTCATTTGAAAGACAACCTTTTTTGCTATTCACTAACATGTTTAATGATTTCCTGCTGTTTTCCAGCCTGTCTCGAATTGGAATACATGTTCGGCGCAGTCCTTCTGCGCCTAAGTTCCACAGTGCACCTCACACACTGGCGAGGCGCAGGGAACTTTTCACCGCATGTATGAGGGCACCTCCTCGGGCGGTGAATCTTCCGATCGACGGAGATCAGGTAGGGGCAGTCCCTCTGCCCAAGTCCGCATTGCGCCCCCACACAGGGGAGGGGCAGGGATTTAACCCCCATGTTTGAGCGCACCCCACAGGGCCATCTTTCCATTGGGCCGGTTTGGCGCTTTTCCCCGGGGGCCCCACAGCCTCGGGCCCCCCCCCGGGCAGCCACTACCTTTCCCAGTGGAGGACAGCCCCCGCCGGGTAAGGGCAGCGCACCCTCGCATAGGCCCCCGGACCCGCCGCGTCTTTTAAACAGCGCAGGAATTATGTCAACTCCCCGGGCCATGTAACCCCCCCGGCCCCCGGCACCCCGCACTTCCGGGGCCAAGGGAAAACCGGGACAAAGTCCCCCCCGTAGGGGGGATATGTCACGCCGGAAACAAGCTCCCAAGCGCGGACCACAGCAGGGGGGCGCGAAGGGAAAATAAAAATTTTTTTTTTTGACTACAGGTCATGGCAAGGCGCATCGCCTCAGGGCCTATGTCTACTGGGAATATGGCGAGCCCGGGGCTTGCTACAGGGTGACCATGCTACAGGCCATGACCCTTGGCCATGGCTTGCCAGGGGTCCAAGGCACATGGGGGAATGCTACGGTGCATGGTAGCGACAGGCGCTAAACTACAGCGGGGCATACCCCCTAGGAGGGCAAGCTACCCGGGTGGTCATGCTACAGGGACCATTATTCCTCAGGGGACATGGCTACAGCTGGAAATGGCACAACAGGGGGCATAAATTTACAGGGAACATGGGTCCAAGGGGCACACAGGGGAGGCATGTAGTAAGGGGGCATTTTACATGGTGTTTCAATCTACAGGGGACATGGCTACAGGGGACATAGCTACAGGGGGCATGGCTACAGGGGACATGGCTACAGGGGGCATGGCTACAGGGGACATGGCTACAGGGGGCATGGCTACAGGGGACATGACTACAGGGGGCATGGCTACAGGGGACATGGCTACAGGGGACATATACTACAGGGGACATATACTACAGGGGGCATGGCTACAGGGGGCATGGCTACAGGGGGCATATACTACAGGGGACATGGCTACAGGGGGCATGGCTACAGGGGGCATATACTACAGGGGACATGGCTACAGGGGGCATGGCTACAGGGGACATGGCTACAGGGGGCATGGCTACAGGGGGCATATACTAAAGGGGCATATACTACAGGGGACATGGCTACAGGGGGCATGGCTACAGGGGACATATACTACAGGGGACATATACTACAGGAGGCATGACTACAGGAGGCATGACTACAGGGGACATGACTACAGGGGGCATATACTACAGGGGGCATATACTACAGGGGGCATATGCTACAGGGGGCATATACTACAGGGGGCATGGCTACAGGGGACATATACTACAGGGGGCATATACTACAGGGGGCATGGCTACAGGGGGCAAAATAAATACAGGGGCATTGCTACAGGGGACATGGCTACAGGGGACATTGCTACAGGGGGCATATACTACAGGGGGCATATACTACAGGGGGCATGGCTACAGGGGGCATATACTAGGGGGCATGGCTACAGGGGACATGGCTACAGGGGGAATATACTACAGGGGGCATATACTACAGGGGGCATTGCTACAGGGGGCATATACTACAGGGGGCATATACTAAAGAGGGCATGGCTACAGAAGGCATGGCTACAGGGGGCATGGACTACAGGGGGCATATACTACAGGGGGCATATACTACAGGGGGCATGGCTACAGGGGGCATGGCTACAGGGGAAATTGCTACAGGGGGCATATACTACAGGGGGCATGGCTACAGGGGACATGGCTACAGGGGGCATATACTACAGGGGACATGGCTACAGGGGGCATATACTACAGGGGACATGGCTACAGGGGGCATGGCTACAGGGGACATGGCTACAGGGGGCATATACTACAGGGGACATGGCTACAGGGGGCATGGCTACAGGGGGCATATACTACAGGGGGCATATACTACAGGGGGCATATGCTACAGGGGGCATATACTACAGGGGGCATATACTACAGGGGGCATTTATATAAGGGGGTATATACTACAGGGGGCTATATAAAAGGGGCATACAAAAAGGGGCTGTATAAAGGGAGTGTATTTAAGGGGGCTATGTAAAGGGGCATATACTATAGGGGGTATATACAGGGGGCTATATACTCTGGGACCATAAGTCATACAGGGGGCTATATAAAAGGGGCCATACATCTTACAGGGACTGTAAACCTACCTACAGGGGCAGCATATGTACCTACAAAGAGCTGTATACCTATCTACTAGGGTCTACATACCTACCTACTCAATGGTGGGTAACATTACTACCTATTTATTTAATGGGGGTGTCCATAACATATGTTGGAAAAGGATTCTAAGAAGTTTGTGGGTTACATTCTACAGGGACGAGTTGTGGCCGGAAGAAGGTGTCATGGTGGTCTGGACAGAAGGAGAGGAAATAGAACGATTCAAGGAACGACTGATCAGAGAGGACATCTCCGGTGAGTCCTTGATGTCAGGGGTTACTTTGCTTCTATATTCGATCAGTGCTGTAGTCTCTGTCATGTAATGGTGACCTGAGCTTTGTTTGTTAGCAGTAATGTATATATCTGTTTCTGTGAGTAGTTGTGTTTTTTTCTTTGTTGTTTTTTTTGGGGGAGGGCAGTGCACAGCTCTGCCCAGGGGCCCATAGTGCTGTTAAGACGGCCCTGCACCTCAGGTGCCGACATATGTGAGGCGCAGCTTTCACGTTTGAGCGTTTCAAAATCTTCATACATGTCGCCCTATCTCTCAGAGCTGTTAGAACAGCTATTGGTTTAAATGCAGATAGACACGCCCTGCTGTGAAGTGGCATAGACAGAGAATGAGCTCAAACAGGAAATGCAGCAGCATAGATAAAACGAGGTCAGGTGATTTTTGCAGCCAATGAGATCCATACACCGCAAAGTGGTGATGTTGTACATCCTCCTCACCCCCCTCTATTCTTGGAGCTGATTGGCTGGCCGCCAAAATGACAGGGAACACTGAAAATAGATATAAAGTAATAGATTATCTGTAAGATTGTCTCCTAAACTATCGCATGATCGTAAATTTCCGACAAGCCTAAAAACCGTGCCGATTTCAACTTTTGTCGATAATATCGCTCATCCCTAGTTATTAGTGGCAGCCAGTTGTGTTCTGCTCCTGTTGGTCCCATAGAGGTGCTTTCCTATTCTTGTGTGAACATGGCAAGTGTGTTGCCTGAAAGGGAAAAGGAAAACCCTGGAAATTATTGCTCTGCTGCAATGTCGAGTGTGGAAATACTTGTGTAAAGGAAATGTGCTGAGACATATTTTGTGTGCAGCAATGGTTTGTGTATTCCAGAGAGGGCTTTGTGAAGCACAACTGGATTGTGGCACTGCAGAGAAAGAAGAGAACTATCTTTCTGGGACCTGTATCCAGCTGAGGTCACTTGCTCCAATGTTTGTTGTATTTCCAGTCGCTTTTACTGAAATGGTTAGAAAGACAGCAGTGATGGTAGGGATGGAAAAAGTGAGCTGCAAGACACAGCAAAGTGTTTGCTCAGGAGTAGTGTTGATCGAACTGTTCTAGAAAAGTTAGGTTCTAGTAGAATTTTTAGAACTCAAACCGAACTGGACATTTTACTGTTCGTTCAAGTAAAGTTCTAGTTCTAGTTCAACATGCCATTTTAAGTTTTCAGCGGCTTTCTTCACTTTTGGTGGCCATCCAATCAGAGATGTGTCAAAAACATCATTGCTAAGGTGTAGGGCTCTCATTGGCTGCTAAAATCACATGACCGTGTTATATATCTTTCACTGTATTGTGAACGCCATTTTCAGCTCACTCTCTGTACTGTATAGACTGCTCTTACTTAGATAGCATTTTCCTCTCCGTAGACATCAGTAGTTAGGGAGTTTGGTATTGCTGGCTGCATCTTTTCCACACCCAGAAGATGTTATTTGGCGACATCTGCAGGCTCACATAAAGCCTAACTCTCATATATACTTGGATATATATTATACAGAGTGCTTGGTTTTGCTAAATCATGCCCAGTGCCCAAAAGTTTGTTTTTGCAGTTTTGGGAGTTCAGTAATTGTATAACACGCCGTCTCCAAATCTCCTATGTGTCAAAGGGGCTTTTGGGCCCCCTAAAAATGTAGGGCCCTATAGTAGCTGCTACCGCTGCATCTTCTATAGCTGCGCCCCTGCTTGCAAGCTATCCTCATCTTTTGAGTTAGCCATTGAAAGGAATTAAGTATTTTAGCCTCTCAATTTCTTTCTGTCACTCTTAGGCCTCGTTCACACGGCTTATTCTGCCACGTATTGGCGCCGTACTGCGTGCCGGATTTGCGCTTCAGTACGGCGCCAATCCGCGGCAGCAATTATGGTAATCCACTGCTCTCATTGAGAACAGTGGAATCCGTCGCTCCTCCCCGCTCGGCGAATCCGCCGCAGGGGGAGAAAGTGACATGCACATTATTTACGGCGTGGACACGCCGTAAACAATGCATTGTTATGGGGCCGGGAGCGGCGCCCCCGCCGCGCTCCGGCCCCGCCCCCATCCCGCCCCTTATTCACGGCGGATTTGTGCGCTCAATACGGCGCACAAATCCGTCGGGAATAAGCCGTGTGAACACGGCCTTAGAGCCAAATTTTCTTCACTAAGTTGTTCCATGTATCCCGTTTACTGTTATGGATGGTAATTCCAGCTTCTCCTCACCTGTATAGGTATACAAATTAACCAGAACATCTTCTCCCATTGACTTTAATGGGGTTCGAAGTTCGAGTTCGAATAGAACTTTGAACTAAACTCACAAAAGTTCGAGGTTCTAATCGAACTAGAGCTTTTACTGTTCGCTCAACACTACTCAGGAGCCAGTGAGGGACATACATGTGTTTTTGAACCCTCAGATGATAAAGAGGTCCCCAGTAATGAAGTGGAGGTAAACTGCAAGGCTTTACGATATGTAGCAGTTGTCAGCAGTACCCCAGAGATTTTAAGAGGGGACGTGGAGGAAATATCTCCACGTGGTGCTGCAGAAACTGCTAAACACAGTAAACCTGTGAATGTCAGCATGCGTGCTGAAAGTAGTGACATCCTTGTTGCAGGTTGTGTGGGGGTTGTGCCACCTGTCATAAGGGGCTATGAATTGACTGTTGCCATTTGTGGGGCGAGTGTATGGTATAAACCCAAGGCTGAACTGTATGTGGACAATTTAGTCTCCACCTCTGAAGATTTAGGAGGGATGTTGCCCTTAGCGACAGGTACCCGGGAGAATGTGAAAAGGGTTGAGTATATGGATGACTCTGTTGCTGTCCAGCAGGGAGCGGAATGTATTTCTTGGATGTTATGGAACAGGTGAGGGAAAAGTTAATTCCCTAAGAAAAGTAGGGTTCTTCCCCAGAGACGAGAGCAACAAGAACAGGGTAAGAAGGTACACCAAAGTAGAAGATTTGACCCAGGAGGGAGGAGCAAGGTGAAAAAGTCCTATGGCCTTTACCAAAGGGGGGGGGATATGTGGCAGGGCGACCTCAGGTGTTTGCTTATTTCTGCCACTAAGTGGAATAAAGCAGGATAACTGCATGCTACATGTCACCGAGATTGCCTGGCCTTGGTGGGGTAGGAGCCATTCAGGTAGTTAGTGTGACTGTTCCAGCCAGTCCCTGTCGGCTCTTACCAGGAGAAGTCAACGTGTTATGTGGGTGCCTATTACCCGTGTTCTAGGACAGGCTCTGGGCAGGTCTCTGGAGGCCAATAAAAGGCCTGGTACTCCAGGTGATCTGAGTGTATGGTTTGCTGCCAGAAAATGAAGCTGCAGAAGAGCTGAGAAGAGGTTTTTACCTCACAAGGCTTGAAAGAAGCTGGAATAGGTGGAGACTGGTGTGAGTAATATGGTTGTGGTGCTCGGCAAAAGGCCTTGACCACTACTCAAGAGGGTCTCATGTAATTAGTTAGTGGCCAAACGACCGAGGTTTATTTTTGTTTCTGTTTACTTTGCTGTCATATACCTGACCAATAAAGCTGGCTGAGGCCAGTTGTAACGACAGCCCTGTGCTAGAGTGCCATATGTTGGTGTGCTTACAAAAGGACAGTCTGGAAGACCAAGATGGCATCCAGACGTGAGTGGGAGGATTACAAAATACACTCACCGGCCACTTTATTAGGTACACCATGCTAGTAACGGGTTGGACCCCCTTTTGCCTTCAGAACTGCCTCAATTCTTCGTGGCATAGATTCCACAAGGTGTTTGCAACGATGCTCAATTGGTACCAAGGGCCCAAAGAGTGCCAAGAAAATAATCCCCACACCATGACACCACCACCACCAGCCTGAACCGTTGATACAAGGCAGGATGGATCCATGCTTTCATGTTGTTGACGCCAAATTCTGGACCCTAAACCCTCCGAAATTCGCAGCAGAAATCAAGACTCATCAGACAGCAATGTTTTTCCAATCTTCTACTGTCCAATTTCGATGAGCTTGGCAAATTGGAGCCTCAGTTTCCTGTTCTTAGCTGAAAGGAGTGGCACCCGGTGTGGTCTTCTGCTGCTGTAGCCCATCTGCCTCAAAGTTCGCCGTACTGTGCATTCAGAGATGCTCCTCTGCCTACCTTGGTTGTAAGGGGTGGCTATTTGAGTCACTGTTGCCTTTCTATCAGCTCAAAACCCAGTCTGCCCATTCTCCTTTGACCTCTGGCATCAACAAGGCATTTCCCGCCCACAGGACTGCCGCTCACTGGATGTTTTTTCTTTTTGGGGACCATTCTCTGTAAACCCTAGAGATGTTGTGCGTGAAAATCCCAGGAGATCAGCAGTTTCTGAAATACTCAGACCAGCCCTTCTGGCACCAAAAACCATGCCACGTTCAAAGGCACTCAAATCACCTTTCTTCCCCATACTGATGCTCGGTTTGAACTGCAGGAGATTGTCTTGACCATGTCTACATGCCTAAATGCACTGAGTTGCCGCCATGTGATTGGCTGATTAGAAATTATGTGTTAACGAGCAGTTGGACAGGTGTACCTAATAAAGTGGCCGGTGAGTGTATATATATTTTACATATACATATACCTTTTTTTTTTTTACTTACAAACATCAAATATATATTTCTTGCATGAATACACTTGTGTCAATATATACTGTTCATACATATAGTTTTTCTATTAATTTATAGTCTGATTCACCCACCAGTCTTGGTCTTTCTTTCTGAGTATGGTTTATAACCCACGTTAACCTTGGTTTTGTCTGACTTCAACTGCTTTCTTACATGTTTTCATATATTGATATATTGTGATTTTATTATGTATTGAATAAAGTTTATTTTGTTTTAATTATTTTCCCTTACACACTTTTTTTGGTATTCCTGATATTTCCTTTTGTGGAATTTTGATGTTTTGGTTTTGTGGCATACTCTCTAAGCCAGAATTTTAGTGCCCTCTCTCACAAAGCCACAACTACTTTCCAGCAAGTCATGCCCGCGTGTCAGAGAGGTTGCGAAAAGTAACTAAAAGGTCCATAATGGATGTGTCTAGGAAACACTGCAAGATGCTGTGCTAAATATGCTCCCCTTTTTTGCCACGTTTTATGACACTTTTTATATGCAACCACAATAGTACTGTAGACCATTGGTTTTTCACACACTGATTACAAAGTTTGCTGTAAGAGGCAGTTCATACTGACCCAACTCCAATTATTTTATAAAATCTTCTTAAAAGTAGTGGCACTATTTCTGCTAAAGTTTTTCTTTTTTTTCAAAACCGTGATATCTCGCATAATAATAGATTTCCATACTCATGCAAAGCTATTGTAATATTTATATTTAAAATCTGGCACAGGATCCCAGCACAGATCTGTAATTTAATTTGTGGTTTTAAAATATCATAAGCAACTAAAAAAGAAAATCCTTAAAATTATAACAGTGAGATTAGCAGACTTTATTTTTTGATGGCCATGTTGCTAGCTTAGGGATTCTCATGTGCATTCCTATGATTGCCATGGATGTTGGATTAAAGGAATTTTACTGCACTTATACATAGCATGACAGTAGCTTGTTGATCACATTACTTTAATTAAAATATAACTTAAATCATTGCTATTCATTAGGTTTCAGAATTTCTTTGGGCTTTTTCCTAGAAAAATATTCAGATGCTCTCTTTATAGCATTTCTTGCTTGGAGGGAGAGAAATGGGATTTATAATGATTTCCAAAAGCATCAAGTCGAGTTATAGAGAATGTTTATACATGCCTTTGGAAAAACAGCAGAATGTGGAACTAATTGTGTTTATTCAAGATAATTATGAAACACAAATGACCAGTGCTCTGTACAAGTCCCCTGACAACAGATGTTTTAACTCCTGGGACTGTAATCAACTCAATACAGATACATATGGTGCAAGATTACAAAATTGTTTTACACGTATATGTCATTCTTCCAGTGTAAGACAATATTGTAATCAGGGGCATAACTAGAACTCATAGAAAAATGAGAATGAGATTGGGCCCCCAACATATAAGGACAAGAAACAAAAACTCAGTCCTCAGTTCCATAGGTGGAACAACAACAAATTTATTGGTTGCAGAAAATGCCGCTATAGTGCAAGTTTACAAATAACGTTTTTATTTTTTATAAACTACTGAACCATATCGAAAACCGTACATATTTGCTATCACCATAATTGTACCGACTGAAACAGTACAGATAAAATATCATTTATACCAAAGAGTGAACACCATAAAAACTAAACCTCCACAAACATGGCACAAGTACTTTTTTTCACATTTCACCCACCCATGGTATAGTCGATGGCACATTGAAACATACTTCTCTTCCTGAAAAAAAAAATCCTAATATGTTTATGTAGATGGAAAAATAAAAAAGTTATGGCTTTTGGAAGGTGGGAAGGAAAAAAAAATCAAGGACCAAAAAATGATGACCATTCGACGGGAAGAGGTTAAACAAAATACTTTATTAGGATCTTTCAACTATTCTGGAAGCTATGTGTAAAAAATGAATGTATGATAAAGTGTTGTACTAAATTTATATATGTGTAAAAAAAATCCTAAAATAACCACTAACCTGCTCAATGACATATGCTATGTTATGAAAGTAACATATTTATATATAATATGATAAAACCCCTGCTATAGACTAATAAAATGCCAAATACTGTGAAAACTCAATGGGGGGTTTCAGTTTCTTGTGAATTTAATTTACATATTCCAAATATTATGTTCCTTTTTTTAAATGATATCTGATATATTTGTTTTATTCTATTTATATTTACCAAACTAAAAATGATCTTAAATATATGAGGCTGGGTTCACACTGCGGCTTAGTCCACTATGGGCATCTGTCGGGATACCTGAAAAAGATGTCTTGATGGATCCTGTGACACATCCATGGGGAGCAACAGTGCAAATGTAGCCACTTGTGAACTATGTTTGCTCTGTTCTCCAAACATAATGACTTTCTGTGCTGGACAAAACAGTGCGGTTTCTATAGATGCATCAAGAAATATGTCGGGATACCATTTCCAGGTATCCCAAAAGACACAGCGGAGGTCCCAAGTGGGACCAAGCCACAGTATGAACCAAGCCTAAGAGAGTTCTGGATCTTGATTTAGCTACGTTGTATGGTACATTGGTTTTTACCAGCAAAACTGACCTCTGATGTAGGTTGCAAAACATTGCACATGATGCAAAAGCTGAACAGAAAAGTTGCAAAATACATTTATTCCGGATAAATGTAACTAGTTACTCAGTTCATATAATTCACTGATTTCACAATTATATACTAACTTTATAAAAATGATATAGTTGATAGCAAACATCAAACTGAAATGCGGCAAAGTGCGCCAGGCAGATGCTGCCAAGGCAGATGATTATAGGGTGCTTTAAATGTGACATAAATTATTATTATTATCATTTATTTTGGAGCGCCCTTGATTCCAGGGCACTGTACATTTCAGGTGGGTACATGAATAACATTGGTCAAACAATTACAAAGTGACAATAAGTGACTAAAAACTGGTACAGAGAGAGAGAGGTCCCTGCCCGTGAGTGCTTACAATCTACAGGGAAGGAGGGAAGAGACAGAAGGTGGGGGGCAGACATGTTTGTGGGGCGGAGCAGTGCAACACGGTTAATGTTGGTTATAGGCAATCCTGAAGAGGTAGGTTTTCAGGTTACATTTGAAGCCGGTGAGAGAGGGGGAGAGTCTGAGGTGTTGGGGCAGTGAGTTCCAAAGTGTGGGGGAAGCACGAGAGAAGTCTTGGAGACGATTATGTGAGGAGGTGATAAGAGGAGAGGAGAAGGTCCTGTGAGGAGCGGAGGTTGCGTGAGGGGAGGTATTTAGAGGTTAAGGCAGAGATATATGAAGGGGAGAGGTTGTGGAGAGCCTTGTAGGTCAAAGTTGCTAGCTTGAACTGGATTCGCTGGGCAATGGGTAGCCAGTGAAGGGATTGGCAGAGGGGAGAGGCAGGGGAGTAGCGAGGAGAGAGGTGAATCAGACGGGCAGCAGAGTTAAGGGTGGTTTGGAGGGGAGCACGGGTGCTAGCTGGGAGGCCACAGAGAAGGATGTTGCAGCTTTTTTTTTTATTTATAATATAGATCTTTAAGTAGACCATGCAGAGTACATTGAATATTGTTTTGGGGGAGCCACTTAGTATAAGAAAGATTTAGCAGAGCTGAAGATAGCTCAGTACCAAGTTGACAAATGTAATTAAATGGGTTTCCTCACTAAAATGATTGGCTTTTAACATGTAGAGAAAGGTAAATTAAGGTAATTACTAAATACATTGCTTTATTGATTTTGATTAGGTAAGGAGATAAAGAAAATTTTATCCCGCTTAGAGCACATAGGTTTCTCTGGTTACCCACCACCTCTCCCTGCTCTCTTTTTTCACTTTTTTGCTCCAAACTGCCCTCTTCAGACAGTCAGTCCATCCATGGTGAGTCACCTCTCATAGAGTCTTATCTCTAGCTACGGACTTTGTTTATTTAACTAAATGAGAAGCTTTCTCTCTTTAGAGTTCTGTAACCTTGTATAGTACACTTTATAAATTTTCTGCAGCCATGTTAGTGTAAAAACATACAAAAAATGGGACATAACTTACTCATTTAAAAAAACACCACAATTTGTGGGCCATGTTCACAGCTTGATTGCTGGACTAAACTGAACCCAGAAGCTGGCAACTCTGGCTTTTATGCTACCTGGGAAAAATTGACAGGTGCAGCTGATTGCAGAGCAAAAGCTCACATACCCCACTGCTAGGAGAACAATTAGATGATAAAAAACTGCACACCAACTTAACACCTGTTCACACCAGCATGCAGAAAAGCCGCAGTATAATGCATGGGGAGATTGCACTAATGCAAAAATACCAATAAGACAACCACTCACATACCGTCAGTGCATGAGTGGCGTTGTTGTTGGTTCTACAATTGCATACAAATAAGGCGATATAGAAGGGTGCCATAAATACAGATACATGTAGTGCACCATGCTGGCTTACAGCCTATTAGTGACGCCCATACTATTAGATTAGGCGGGCTACCCAGCACTTTCTGGGTGTCCAACACAAAGTACAGGCACCCTCCACTCCCAGCACTGTTGGGCAGATAAAAAATATGACATACTGGGGGTCCTATATAGCTACCTACTGTTTGCCTCTCTATAGCTACCTACTGAAAAAGCCTATATACCTTCCTATCTACTGTGGGGTTCTAAATATCTAGCTGCCTATTGAGATGGTCTATATTTTTTTTAACTACTGGGAGGGCCTATATACCTACCTAACTAGTGTGGGCATATATATATGTACCTACTGGGAACTCTATATACCTACCTACTGGTGGAAAAAAAGAATGTAAAGGAGGGCAATTGTATATATTATATTATACTGTGCCGTATAGGTTAATGTCTAGAGTGCTATAAGATGTCCCTTACAGTTTAGAAGGGGTACACACTATAGAGAGAGCGACTGTTATGGTGAACTGAAAGTCGGCAGACAGTTATAAGAGGGAGGCTGTCAGCCCCTTAGGAGTTTGAAGTATAAGTATGTTTGGTGTATATAGTTCCAGTTGAAAGCAGCAAGTTAAGGAGACCCCTGTCTATCTAAGCGCCAATAGACAGGGCAGGCTGAGGCAGAAGACAGCAGCCTGACTCACAGCTATACCTGAGATTGAGCAGGCACTGAGACAGAAAAAGAGAAAGTATAGACCCAGGTGGATTGGACCCTGAAGAGAGTCAGACAACCCAGAATTACAGGTGGGCAGTTTGAGGGACTGCCGGAGGAGTCAAGAGACCCATTGAGTGGACAGTGTGTCCTGTGTCACCAAGCGCCAGCACCTTGCACAGCTGGGTTGGGACAGGGGTCAGCACCAGTGCCAGCACCTTGCACAGCTGAACTGTCTAGGACCCAAAAAGGGGGTTGAGAAAGAGCCGTCAAGTGTCCAGAGAAAGAGGGCCCAAAATGTGTTTGTGATCTATGCCTTGCTTCATAACTATGTAATGTGCAAAAGAAATATACCGTCAGTAAAACCTGAAGTTCACCAAAATACTTGTGTCGTCTTCTGTGCACTACCCCATCACTACATGTCTAGTACATCACCTATCCTCCACAATAAGTACCATCTAGTAACCTGCACATATTTTACAACCTACTGGTGGGGGGCTATATAACTACCTATTGGGAACTCCATATACCTACCTACTGGTGGAATTCCATATACCTACCTATTGGGGGCTCATATACCTATTTACCTACTGGGGATCTATATACCTACCTACTGAGGGGCCCTGTATACCTTACTAACGGGTTCCCTATTTAATTACTGTGGGGATTAGCGGTCACAGAGGCAGGCACAAGTGGGTTGGTTGCAACAAAATAGCAAGGTTTTTATTTTCAACGGCACAAACACCAAAAAAAAAACAGAAAGTCTTATGAAGGCGGCTTACTGCAGCCATTTAACATGCAGAAAAAATAAGCTTAAGTTCAGCATCAAAACAGGAAAACAAAAACATGTTCACCACTGTGTGGCTGGAGAAGTCTCATCAGACCCATCGGTCTGGTTCAGTGTTCATCAGGGAGTTCATCAGGGACGGTTCGTGGTCATGAAAAGTCCTCATGGTGGTCTGTACTGGATGGAGAAGAAAAAAGAAAGTGAACGACTAATCAGAGAAGAGAATGACTCATCAGAGAAGATGTCTCCTGTGAGTCTTTGGATGTAACTGTACTGTAATCACTTATATGTGTACAGAGCGCCTTGTGTAACTGGTATTTCCCATTATATTGTCACTATATGGTGGTAGTATTGGTTGTAGTGTAATGTTTTTTATTCAGTAACAGAATGGTGATATAAGTCAGTCTTTTTATGGTGGTGATATTGTGAGGGTTAAGAGGTTTAAACTAATACTGCAAAGCATATTAATTATGAAATCCCAAGCTTTTCTCCTTAAAAAGATATCTCAGATAAAAGTGGAATCCATTTTGTCGAGAATGATACAGCACAATATGAAGCATTTAAGATGGTTGCGGTCCAGGATGTAACATCTTGTTATCAGTTTCCCCAGGATGTAACATCTGGTTATCATTTCCCTTCCTTAAGTTTCGTTTTACTGGAAATCAACTGAGTTTCGACTGATGCAATCCCAGAGACTTTTTACTCAGAAGCTGCCTAAATATGGACATACGTCCGTTCCTCTCGCCCCTATCGCGCCTGCGCTTGCTTGATTACAGATCATATAAATATGTGTGTAATGCATTGTATTGTTAGAATTACTTGGAACATGAATGAGATTTGAACCAGAACTCTGTGTCTGACTCAGTTTCTATCGGCCGATACGTGTTCCCCTGATCGTGATTTGGAGTACCGGGACAAACGGGTGACCCCCAGTGTTGGCAAACGACCCCCGACACTTTGGCGCCCAACGTGGGGCGTGGCCTGAGGCGGATCCAGGACCCCCGAGGACCCGAACACTGCCGGAGGCGCTCGAGGACCGGAGGATATCAAATTGAGGACTGCAGCCTCTAAAAGTTACGGTGAGTTATCATTATGTGTAATTAAAAATCCCTTGGGCCCTTTATTTGG
>JAODAL010050732.1:0-27188 GCA_025379985.1 Phyllomedusa bahiana
CATTTACTAATTACTGATTTTTCTCAAAAACATCTGCTTCCTGTAAACCATGTATTCGTACATATATTAACCCCTTCCACGGAGCCATTTTTTGGCCTCTCTACAGCGCCCATTTTGAAATCTGTCAGGTCACTTTATGTGAGAAAAACTTTTTTGACACTTTAACCACCCATGTATTCGAGATGTTTTCTGTGAACATTGTGCTTTAAGATAGTAAGAAATTTTGGCCCAAAAAATGCTTGTTTTTTGTAAAAAATATAAAAAAAATTTTGAAAAATTTAAAAAAAATGTACCTTTTAAACTTCAAAAATTTTTCTGCATGTAAGGAAAATATTTTATTCCACTCAAAATATTTATAATTAGCATCTCCCTTTTGTCGCTGTATTTTGGCAAATTTTTTAAAATGTCTTTTTTTTTTACGACATTAGGGGGCTTGAAATTTAGTTAATTTTAAAATTTTTCAACAAAATTTGCAATATAAAAATTTTTTTAGGGACCAGCCCAGTTCTAACTGACTTTGTTTCTGAGGGTTTAGATACCCCCAAAATGACTTCTCAAAAAAACTACACCCCTTAAAGTATTAAAAAACCGCATTTGGGGTTTTTATTAACCCATTGGTGTTTCAAAAGGGTTTTAAAGCAAATGGAAGTGAAATTTAAAAATTTCACTTTTTTTGCAGATTTTAATTTTTTTAACTTGTTCACAAGAATTTACAAAAATGTATCGGGGAAATACATTTAAATTTTGATTCCCCAGATTCGCCGTTTTCAGAGATATCCCATATGGGGCCCCCAAGGCTTTTTTGTTAACCACAACCCCCAAGAATAGGGAGGCACCTACGGGACTCTGGGGTCTCATTTTCTTACCTTTTTTATTTAGGGCCATATCAGGTTTGCGGACCCCAAAAGGTTCAAAAATTTAAAAACCCCCTAAAAAGACCCCATATTGGAAACTAAACCCCTTAAGGAATATACCCAGGGTGATGAATATGACCCACAGGTTTTTCAAAAAATTTTTTTAGCATTAGGCTTTAAAAATGAAAAAAAATTTTTTTTTTCCCAATAATCGAAATTTTTAGCTGAAAATTTTAATTTTAAAAAAGGAAAACCCTGGTAAAAAAAGCTTTTAAAACCTTTTTAAACGCATTTCTTCCAATTCGGCAATACCCACGTGGGTTTAACTCTTTTTTGGGCCTGGCAGGGGGAACAAAGGGAGGGGCCTTTGGCTTTTGTAACCAGTTTTGGTGGGCCATCGCATTTAAAAAACCCCTAAAAGTACCAGAACAGGTGAAACCTTCTAAAAGCACCCATTTTGATTCAGAAAGCCTCATAGATCTCATCGGGGGTGATTGAAATTTTGGGTGCACGGGTTTCCAAAGTTTTTTTTTTTTTTGATTGGGCTATGAAAAGGAGGGGACTACCAATTCCGTCATTTTTTTTTTGGGTTTCAATTTTTACAGGTTCGCCGTGCAGTATAAATACGGAAATTTACTGTGGGGGGCGGTACATTGCAAGTATAGATTTTATATAGTTTTTTTTATGTTTTATTAAAATTTTACACAATAGACAAGGGCTATAAAAAAATTGCGTTTTTATGTTGTCCCTGTTCGTAGCCATAGCGTTTTCAGTTTTTCTGTATACGGAAACTGATTAAAGGGCTTTTTTTGTGGGGTTATTACCCTTTTTTTTTAGTACCATTAGGGGGGGATAGCCGCTTTGATCACTTTTTATTAAGGGGTTTTTTTGAGGCTTTTTTAACAAAAACAGCATTCCTGGTGTGTTTTTTTATTTTTTTTTTAACAGCGGTCACCAGCAGTAAAACTGACATACATATTTTCTCACAGGCGATCATTACACCCAACCCAATTTGTATTTTTTTATGTTTTACTGCTTTTACACAATAAAAAAACTTTTATTAAAAAGGAAAACCTTTTTGCATCGCCATAGTTTAACCATAACTTTTTTTTTTTCCCGATACAAGCGTGTAAGGGCTTTTTTTTTGCGTAATGAACTGAAATTTTAATTGGTAAAAACTTTGGCGTTTATATGAGTTTTTGAACGCTTTTTATTCCATTTTATGGGGTGCAGGATGTTCAAATATCGCAATTTTGTGACTGTTTTTTTTTTTGTTTTTTTAGGCGTTCACCCTACGGGTTAATTAAGGACAGATTTATAGGGTGGGTCGTTACGCACGGGCGATACCAAATAGGGTACTTTATTTTTTTTTTATCTTTTTTGGGGCATTGGCGTTTTTAAAGGGAAAAGGGCGGTGTACTGTTTTTTTTTTTTTTTTTTTGTGTTTTTGTTTTACTTTTTTTTTGACTTTTGACTTTATTTTTACTTTTTTTCACTTTTTTTTCACTTTTTCTTCTAACAAGCAATCATCAGATTTGCTGTGAGAAAGAAGACCAGTGCACAGTACCAGTATTATTACCTGGTCGCCATGGACAAACGCCTGTCACCATGCCCAAATGCATTGCGGGCATGGTGAAATACAGATGACCCCGGGAAGTTTGCGTTCACTTCCGGGTCATCAGACAGGGGATCGGTTGCCGCTCTATAGGCGGCCAGCCGCCGGGAGAAGGCAGGAGGAAGCTCACTCCTCCTGCCTTGCGGCAATATTATATCAGCCATGACATGCTGCAAGGTAATGAAGCGGTAATCACCCGCGGCCGGAGCTCACTCCATTTTACCGCTGGTCCATGTTTGCGATCGCGCGTGGATCACCCGCAAGCCCGCGCGATCGCAAGGGCGAGTATGGCATATGCCATAAGTCGGGAAGGGGTTAATTACACGCCAATATCTTACTTGCCCTAGAGGCACAGATGATTGACATTGCATGCAGTTCTGTAGTCTATGAACTACAAGAACGCCCAGATCTTTCCTCCAACAAGCGATTCTCCGAGTTGTTTCTTCCCTGGACATAAGATGCTGTAGATTATTTTTACCAGATGCAGAACCTTACATTTATCCACATTGAACCCCATTTGCCAAGTGGATGACAATCACTCTGTGTGATCCAGGTCTGCTTGCAATTTATGGCATCTTCCCATAGATGCACCTACTGCCATAGCTTGGTGTTCATCTGCTCAAAAATTCTGAAACGTGCTTATTTGGAGCCGTTCCACTATTACTCAATAATAAATAATTAAATAGAGAAGAGTGGACCCGCAATAATGAGCCTGCGGCCACCACGCTCACAACGGGGACCACTCGCAAGAGTGGAGCTTCATTTAACACCACTCACAAACGGGGACATACTCAGATTAGGATTCATTTGTACACACCACTCATCTGTATGTTGTACGATACAGCAGCGCAGTGTTTTTTTTATCCAATGTCAAATGCCTTTGCAAAGTCTAAAAACACAATATCCACAGCCGCCCCTGTCTATATTACATTCTGAGTTTCTCTGCTCTGATCTACCTATATCGATAAATCTGACAGTCATTGTGTATGCTTAATTAACGTTTCTGTATTCCTCTATTTGTGTCGCTGTGTTACATCTACACTAGCGCCTTCTTTTGAGTCTTTGAGGTCCGATAAGAGAGTTCTTAGTGGCAGTCCTCTCTCTGCGCATGCGCGCCGTTTCCAGGGCATCGAATTTACCTCTGGAACACGCTCGCAGTCTCATGAGGCGTTGTTTATGACGTCACTTTAGGCGCGATCGCGCACGATCTTATGTGCAGTCCAGAACGCTCCCGCTCGGCGTCTCATTACATGGCCATGCTGGGACACCCTATACAGGGTGCGGGGATCACTATTTGTTCCGTGCCATTATTCATGTTTGCAGGACTCTTCTATGAGGCTATTGGTGGAGAATATTCATGCATGAATGTTTTCTCACTTTATTATGCAATTTTCGTTTGAGTTGTTTTTGGTTCCCTATCTAAGCTCTCTATTCATTTCATTTATTTTTGTAGATGCCTGAACCCTATTTTGTGCTGCCTAAACTCGCTTCTCTTTGTAATCATTTGGAGGTTGCGTGAGTATATCTTTGTGGTGAGTTTTTGGTGAGGTAACTTTTCTGTGCATCAGTTGCCACTTGATATTACATTGGTTTTTGTACCTGTCGGTTCCCTGCTCCATCATAATCACCCTGATGCGGATTTTTGTAGGAGGGAGATCGAAAAAACCATGTTGGGATAGGATCTTTAGGTTTTCCTTAGGGATAGTGTATTGCATGTCAGGCTCCTGCAGGACCGCCCTTATTGGGCGATTTTCCTGTATTGTGTGTTTAGGTGAGGGTGAATGCTGCCCTTCTTGGGCTTCCTATAGGGATTTTTGGTAGTCCTTGTCCCTAAGTGTGCTTCTAAGGAGTGTGTTTATTAAATTGATTATTCATTATATTTTTTTGTATGTGGCACTCGTGTAGTTTTTTTAGTACAATTTATATTTAGTAAAAGTTATGTTTTAAAAGGGCATGTTAGTACTTCTGTCTTTGGCTGTTTGTTTTCTCGGGAAAATTGCAGTCACGCGCCATTATTATTCTACTGTAGCCTGCCTGTGTGCTGCCCGCACCTATTTGATTATGCCCTGTCTTCTTATCTCTCAGTGATGTTCGGGGGTCTATTGATTTAACACCCAAAAATAATATTTTCTGGCATAATACCACCCTTGTATTTCACCCACAATGTTTCCAATATCATTAGCTACTCGCCCTTTATTAACTCTTTCACATTTGCCTTCAATATCATCCTTACATACAGACACATCTCCCTCCTCCCTCCTGTTCGCTCTGTCTTTCCTAAATAGGATTGAAAAACCTTGAAGGTTGACCGCCCATTCATGCGAGGAGTACAGCCCATGTTTCAGCAATACCTACCACATCAATCAGCTCCTCTACAATGCCGCTCAAGTTCCCCCATTTTGGTGCTAAGACTTTCTGGCATTTGTGAATAGACATTTTAAAGTTCCTTCTATTTTTTACACTTTCCGTCAACGGTTTGGGATTTTATCTACATGTTCATTAGACAGCATGGGTTTCATACATTCATATCTGTAGGACAGCATGGGATTAAACATTAAATGTTCAGATGATGGCTTTCGATTAAATATGTCTCCTTCGGTAGATGGCATGGGATTATACATTAACCTTTAGATGATGGCAAGGGATCATTACATTATTACCATTAGTAGAACAGCATGTGTTTATTTTTACAGTTAGTAGATGGCATGAGATATTGTGGGTACCTATATGTTCATGCTGGTTTGCAACACATGGATCTCCTTATCCACTGTTCTTCTCATCTCCCCTATTCCGCTTCTCCACCCAGGCCGATATAGTCTGCCCACTCTCTAACCTATCTACCCATTCATTTTCTACGTTGTCCTCATCCTCTTCCCTAGTTAAAATACTCCCGCAACCCTTCTAGAATTCTTTCCCCCAGCCAGCAGACCCATTCCATTCTGGTCAATTTATTTGTAGAAAACAGATTTGGTACTCCAATGAAAAATAAGCACAAGTGCTTAAGAACCCAAACCCCTCTGTCCTACCACACCAAGACTTCAGCCATGCATTTAACTCTCTGATGCTCCCCGCTGCACTTTCCTGTGTAGCGATTGGCACCGGCAGTATTCCATAGATACGCACAACCTTGGGGTCCTGCAATTCAGATTTGAGCCTAGTTCTTTTAAATTATTCTTTAGGATCCTCACCTACTGTTTATTCTGTCAATTGGTTCCAACATGGACCACAACAGCTGTGTCATCAGCCAGCCACTCCCAGTAATTTTATCCCCACGGGTCTCACACACATGCCGAAACCCTGGCCCAGGGAGGAGCAAACCATTGGTTGAGGTGGTCCGGCGACAAAATTATTCTTTACGTCTTTCTGATTTTGGAATCCATTCAACTATAACTGTAGATATTCTTACCTGAATTACCGCATCCCACTACTTCTAGTCAGGCTGCTCTTCCGGCTTGTCTAGGAAGAGAAGTAGCAGAGCTGCTTTCAGAGTTTGACCAGTTCCTATTCTTCCACCCATTAGGGCGCAAATTTGTTGTTCCTAATTGGTGATTGGATTATAAAAGGGACAATGACAAAATATTTAAATTTGGGTGCCCCTAAATTGACTCATTATGGATGTATGTTGTCTGTGTCAGTAGCGGAGTAGATGAGACTGGCCATTTTCTTTTGAAGTAACTAAAAAACTCCAGAACTCCTTGTATTTTGGAGATAACTGTTAATACCAATCAACGTTTAATGACAAGTTTATTGGACTTAGGAGGCTTGAGTAAACCAGTTTTTGACCAGGTTTACGCCGCTTGCATAAACAGCTGTGTTAACAGCCTGTAGACTAGGAAAAGAATACACTATAATTGACTTTGAAGAATTTTGGGGGGGGGAGCTATACAAAACAAACAGCTGCTCAGAAATATAATATACATACCACTCTTTATATTACAGTCCTCTAACAGCCTCAAATAGCTACTTCTGAAATGTCAATCACTGCTGTAGAACTGCCCTCAGCCTGAACAGAAAAGCGAAGTGGGAGAACTGAAGCTGAGAAATCTTTCAACAAAGAAAAAAGAATCATTCAGCATTGCACAAAAATTCCAGGCATAGGTAATTATATGAAAACTTCACTTTTATTCTATAGTTCAAATAACAGATTGCAGGCATCAAAATATAATGCGTTTCTTCCTTAGGGCAGCGTGGGGTTACGCTGAGAAAAGCATTTAGTTTGCTCTGCATCATTGGCCATATTTGTTTTTAGAATCCTGCGAGAGCCCGAGTCTTGTCAATGACAGTTTTGAGATTAAAGATAATTATTTGTAACTATATCTCCTGTTCGAATGTCTCCGTACCAAAGGGCGCCGGGTCGCCATTCTATCCATGTAGGGGAGTGACTCTCTGCTACCAGACAAGCCTAGGTTGATAACTATGTCAACTTTATATCCTGGTCATACTTTTTGGACCAGGCTGCCGTGATTAAAGGGCGTCTGGAGTACATTTGCCGCCTTTATACGCTTAAGAGTGTTGTGCCTCAGAGATCATAGCACAAACCTCAACACTGCTCGAATGTGAGCTGGAATTTCTCCACACATACTCATTTTTATCGTTGTTGAGGATTTAACCACTATTGTGAGCCACCTCCTAGTTTTTTCTTTCTTTCTATCATGGGCAGCCAGTATGGCGGGATATGAGTATTCTGGTGAGGAACAGTATAAGGTATTTTATTCAATGTATATAGGGGTGTTATGCATGTCAGGTTGTATTGTTGTTGTTACTGTATGACGGATTATGAGCCAATGTGTGATAGTAATATGTTTTATTCTAAGTATTATTTGAGTGTAATTGTTGTTTCACAGTGAAACTGTGGGCGTATTTCTGGGTGTACATTGTGCTGTGCTGCACGTACTGGCTCCGTAATTGTGGTAACATAAACAGCGCATTAATGAGAGCTAATTGAGATGGACTGTCGTGCGTGGGAGGTAAAGAGGTGATCGGGAAAAAAGGCGGGAAATGGGGCCAGAGAGCTGTGGGAGTACGTGCGAGCAGTGAGCACCTTCCACAAGCAGGGACGTATAGTGGCACAGTATGTGCTGGATTACCAGATAGTCTACTGGAAGCAACGCTGAGGACTTGGCTGTGATCTAGGGCGAACATCTAAGTGGGGCCACTGACGTTTATTTTTCATTTCTACTTCTGATCGATGATGAATGTGGTTTTATGGTTGATTTTTTACATTTATTAACCAGTTTCCATTACTTTTGCTCCGGAATTAATGAACATCTTGATAATTGGTGACGGTGAGGGTGTTTTTCACACGGTGCGGCTTTGGTGCGTTTTTGATCCGTTTTTTTGTGCAACATGTATAGCATTAATTGTTGTGCCATTTACTGCACAGAAATACGCATCCAATAATGATCAAAACCGCACCCAAAATCCGCACCTCGTGAAAAACACCCTGAGGGGAGGGCCAGGGCCGTGCGTGGATGAAGCTACTGCGCAGCTGCAATACCTCATGACTCTGCCGATGAAACAGTTGGGCAGCAGCGAGATTATGTCCATTTGCAGCTTGCCGGAGCCTCGTACTGATGGTGACTGTAGTGGGGGGGGGGGGAGTATAAGGCTCTGTGCGACAGGGAAGAGTGGAGCATCGGTAACTGCCCTGACAATGCTGTGTGGGTAATGTGATAATTGTAACTGTAGGGGGTATGGGCGGTGTAACCTCTATTTACCTGCTATTGGACAGTGCACACAGCAGACAGGAGCTGCCACCGCCGAGTCGTTGTGTTGGTAGCCAACGCTGCCACGCCGAGTCCGTTGTGTTGTAGCCCGTGCCACCGCCGAGTCAGTTGTGTTGTTGCTGCCGCGCTGCCACCCCGGTCCGGTTGTGTTGTAGCCACGCTGCACCGCCGAGTCCGTTGTGAATTGTAGCCGCGCTGCACACCGCGAGTAAGTTGGTTGTTGTAAGCCACGCTGCAACCGCGAGTCTGGTTGTGTTGTAGCGCGATGCCACCCGCCGAGTATGTTGTGTTGTAGTCGCGCTGCCACCCGCTGAGTCGTTGTGTTGTAGCGCGCTGCAACGCTGAGTCCCCTGTGTTGTAGCCCGCTGCCAACGCGATCCGTTGTGTTGTACTGCGCTGCCAAGCGAGTCCGTTGTGTTGTAGCCCCGCTGCCACCCCGCGAGTCCGTTTTTGTTGTAGCCGCGCTGCCAACGCGAGTCCGTTTTTGAGGCCTGCCAACGCGAGTCCTTTTTTTGTAGCCCGCTGCCCCCGCCGAGTCCCCTTGTGTTTTGCCGCGCTGCCCCCCGCCGGGCCCTTGTTTGTAGGGGTGCCAGCCAGTCCATTTTTTGTAACGCCTGCCCCCGAGTCCGTTTTGTTGTAGCCGCGCTGCCCCCCGCCGAGTCCGTTGTGTTGTAGCCGCGCTGCCAGCCGAGTCCTTGTTTGTAGCCGCCTGCCCCCGCGAGTCGTTGTGTTGTCCCGCGCTGCCACCCCGGTCCGTTGTGTTGTAGCCCCCCTGCCATTGCCCAGTCTGTTTTGTTGTAGCCGCCTGCAAGCGGTCCGTTTTTTGTAGCCGCGCTGCCCCCGTGTCCTTGTGTTGTAGCCGCTTGCCCCCCGCGAGTCCTTGTGTTGTAGCCGCCTGCCATGCTGAGTCCGTTTGTTGTAGCCCGCGCTGCCCGCGAGTCCCGTTGTGTTTTAGCGTTGCCAATGCGAGCCCTTGTGTTGTGCCCCGCTGCCATTGCGAGTCGTTGTGTTGTAGGGGCTGCCACGCGAGTCCTTGTGTTTTTTAGCCGCCTGCCCCCGATCCATTTGTTGTAGCCAAAAAAAACCCGCCCGCTATCGTTGTGTTGTAGCCGGCTTTCCCCGCGAGTCCGTTTTTTGTTGCGCCTGCCACCGCTGGCCTTGTGTTGTAGCCCTGCCACCCCGAGTCCTTATTTTGTAGCCCCCTGCCACCGCCGAGTCCATTGTGTTTTGAGCTTTGCCCCCCGCTGAGTCCGTTGTGTTGTGCCGCGCTCCACCGAGTCCGTTGTGTTTGCCCCTGCCAGCCGAGTCCGTTGTGTTGTAGCCCCCGCTGCTGGCTGTCTGTTTTGTTGTAGCGCGCTGCCACCCCTGAGTCCGTTGTGTTGAGCCGCTGCCCCCCGCTGAGTCCGTTGTGTTGTACCGCTGCCACCCCTGACCCTTTTTTGTAGCGGGGCCCGCCGAGTCGGGGTTTTAGCGCTTTTCACCGCTGGCCTTGTGTTGTAAACCCGCTGCCAGCCGATCCTTGTGTGTAGCCACCTGCCCCCGCTAGTCTGTTTGTTGGCGCCTGCCAAGGGTGAGTCGTTGGGTTGTAGCCGCCTGCCAACGCTAGCCTTGGTTTTTTAGCTCGACCCGATCCGTTTGTTGTAGCCGCGCTGCCACGCGAAAATCCTTGTGTTGTGCCCCTTGCCACCGCTGATCCTTGTATGTGCCCGTGCCACCGCGGCCCGTTTTGGTAGCGGCGCTCCCACCGCCGGTCCGTTTTGTTGTAGCCCCCTGCCACCGCTGGTGTTTGTTGTCCACGCTGCCACTGCGAGTCCTTGTTTTGTGCTGCGCGACTTTATTGTTTGTACCGCCTGCCACGCGAGTCCGTTGTGTGTAGCCCCCCACTTGCCAAGTCTGTTTTTTTTGTAGACGCGCCGCGAGCTTGTGTTTGTAGCGCTGCAGCTGTTGTGTTTTGTGCGGTTTGCCACCGCTGAGTCCTTGTGGTTGTAGCCCGACTGCCCCCTGCTGAGTCCTTTTTGTTGTACCCGCGCCGCCATCCAGTTGTGTATGAAACCGCCCTGCCAAACCAATCCGTGTGTTGTGGGCACGCTTCCCAAATGCTGAGTCCCATTGGTTGTAGCTGCAACCGGGAGTTTTGTTGTGTTGTAGTCGCGTGCCACCAACTGAGTCTGTTGTGTGTAGTCGCGCTGCCACCGCCGAGCCCCTTTTGTGTTGTAGCCGCGCTGCCAACGCTGATTTTTCCGGGTTGTGTTGTAGCCACGCTGCCAATGCTGAGTCCATTGTGTTGTAGCTGCATCACCGAGTCTGTTGTGTTGTAGTCGCGCTGCCACCACTGAGTCTGTGTGTTGTAGTCGCGCTGCCACCGCTGAGTCCTTTGTGGTTGTAGCCGCGCTCCCACTGCTGATCCATTGTGTTGTAGCTGCGCCCGAGTCCATTGTGTTGTAGCCGCACTTCCGCCGCCACGTCCGCTGTGTTGTAGCCGCGCTGCCGCTCTGTTCATCAGATGCGGTTACATGATTCTGAAAGTGATTTGTCAGATCCGTGTGGACTCGTTATGTTGGTGAAACCTTACAGCGCATAAAAGATAGAATAGCAAGTCACAAATCTTCCAACAGTGTCAAACGATATGGCTACCGGTCCATGGCCATCTTGCCCCAAACTCACACAATGTATCCCAACTCCGTTTCCAATCTTAGAACAGGTGAAAAGTCCCCGAGGGGGTGATCATTTTAAAAAAAAATACGAGAGGGAATCGTGGTGGAGTCACCATTTCAATACCTCATCACCTGGAAAAGTTTGAATCGTGAATAATTTTTCTTTCGCTAAAGCTTTATATTATGATCTGTTTGATTACAGTTTTTTTATTATTTTTTTGCAGCCCCGGGTGAAGATGAGGTGGGGTGAAAAAATTTTCGCTCCCTCACTTTGGACTAATCACAGGTTTATTGAAAATATAACATCTTTTTCCATTTTTTGGGGTTAAATTATTCAATCTTTGTTCCAGATTTGCACTTTTACAAGTTGACAAATCTAACATTACAAACAACCTATTTCAGTGAAGTTTCCCTTCTAAAAAAAAGAAAAAAAAGGGGGGGGGTGCTTATGGTGAAGTTTTTCCCAAATGGGAAATTTTAAAAACAAAAATGGTGTGCTCCGGACTGTTGGTTTTTAAATATAGAGGCAAAAGTTTTATAACGCATGGTTGGCTCTCTCCACCCTCCGAACGGCAGCCGCGACCCTTCTCTCCGAAACCGACCGCACGGCAAGGTCGAAAAATGTAAAAAAATACCGAGGTAAGAAGAGGGGCCCGGGAACCCCTTTTCTAGAAAAATGTTCTCTCAGTAACGGGATATATTAAAATAAAGATTTATTTAATAAAAGAAAGGGAAAGGAGCGTTCAAAACCTTTTCCACAAAAACACTAAAAAAACGGTTTTCGCCCACACCCGGGACTTCCTCAGATACAAAGTGTTGCTGACAGCCGGGGTCACATTGTATTTAAATAAGAGGATTTTACCCTTTTTTACTTCAGATTCAAACACAATAAAAGCAAGGGAATGACATAAAAACATGATAAACTGGTAGCCAATGGGAAGGGGGGGGGGAAATTCAAAGTAAATGGAAGTAGGTGATAAATACAGTGGTTGGTTGAGCCAGGGGGGAGGTTTGCATCAGCCAATCAGTAAATTTTAAAGTCAGAGGGTAAAAGTGACCTAATAAGATGATGCGCCCCATAGAGTTCAATGAGGGGAAAACGGCCACTGATAAGGGAAAGGGAAAGACAAAACACCAAAACAGAGAAGAGATGGGATTTGGTTAAATAGGGAGGGAAGATAAATCAGCCCCAACAGTAAGGAGCCCTTTTAAAACCCGTTTTTTCTATGGGGTCATATTGGCCCAAACATGGGCGAGTCCTGCACCCCTGTTTCCTATGGGCGAAGTTAGATTCGCCGTTTTTTTGCAAGGAGAGAAAAAAATGTCTAGTTGCGAAAAAAGGGGTTTGTTTGGTAAAAGTAAATACTAGAAATCAAAAAAGGGGAAATGATAGGGGCATAAAGGCTCAAATGTATGAGCCGGAGAAGATAAAATTTACGGGAATGGGGGAAAACCCGTGGGTAAGGGGGGACAACAATAAAACTCCCTGGAGTCTGCCCCTCGGGGAGTCACGAGCTCGTTCTCTCTCGTTACCCAATCCCAATTTAAATTTTTTAAGGAAAATCAAAAAACGCTCTTTTCCAGATATTGGTTCATACAAAAAAGACCCTTTTCTCAACTCACTTTTAAACCCAAAAAAAAAGCGGCCCTCTTTTTTGGGAGTCCAAATTTTATCAAAAACCCAGTACCCCCGAGTTTAATCAGGGGGCCCAAAGGGAAGTTAACCCTTTTCGACTAAATATTTTGGAAGCTCCCCTGAAAAATCTAATATTTGCCCCCATGCTGCCCATAGCTGAAACTACCCAATTTGTCTGCACAAGCACCAACCCCAGCTTAAAACATCAAACATAATCTTAAACTGTAAGATTTAGTGGGTCTTTTTATGTAATCCAAAAGGTGACTGCAATTTAAAAAAGTACATGGGGGAAGCAAAAACACGGCCTCTGCACTTTGGGACTGAACACCCAACAGAGAAAGTGTGAAGAAGGGGGACACCCGGCAGAGGGTGGCCGGACATGACCCGACGAAACGCAGAGCCCATGCATCTCCTTTTTTTCCCCGACCACCCCCAAAACAAACTGCTGTTAAACCCAATAACCCCCGTATCCAGGGAAACCACACCTTTTTACCCCCCCAAAAACCCCAAAACACACCCCCTTTCCATTACCCCAAAGAAGGGCATGGAACAGGTACAGCGGGCCCTTTTTATTTAAAAAAAAAAATTTTTCAATAATAAATGTGTATATTTATTTTAATTTTATATATATATATATATATATATATATATATAAAATATTTTAAAATTCCATAAAACCCAAATGTAAACTTTACTTAAAATTTGATTTTTTTTAAAAAAACATTTTTTTTATAAAACATATAAAAAAGTTTCACGTTTAAAATGAACAAGGCACTACAATGTAAAAAAAGGGGCCCATTGTGAAAATTGATCAAATTGGGCCCATGTAGGCCTTCAATATTTAAACCAATGGTAACAGGTCAACTTGAAAAAACCTAAAAAATTACACGCCCCTGACCGGGAGGCGGAGCCGTCAGATCTCTGCCCCCCAAAGCGGACAATGAGTTAAAAAACATTGAATGACCTATATGGTCTGATACCCCAAATAAGATAAACCCGGGGGAAGGAGGGGGGAAAGGGGAAAAGGAGGGGAAAAGGAAAAAAAAAAAAAAAAATCCAAAAAAAAAAACCCCCCGGGGCCCACGGAAAAGCCCCAAAGGGCCTATGCAAAAAAAGCTAAAAAAAGGGAGGAACCCCCCCAACGGAAGTTTCCCAATCGTCAAGGGCCCCAAATCTCCCTTTCCCAAAAACCCCACATAAGAGAAGAGGGGGAATCGAAAAAGGGGCCCGGTCATTACCCCAAGGGGGGCCGAAATTCCTGGGAAACTGATACTGGGTCCCGGCCCCCAAAGTGCGCAGTACTTTAACCGCCCCCTCGGGGGGAAGTGGGGGATCATTCCTCCATCCCAAAAAGTAGAGGATACCTCCCCCCAAACCCATTCGCAATGGACGGAGGAACGGATTGATGCGCCGCGGGGGATTACCTTTCTTTGCTGCCTGTGAAGATTTTCTTTTTTAAAGTTTTTTATAGGAGGATTGCGAAAAGGGGGTCAAAATTTAAATAGGACCGCTTTGGGCGGGGGGAAGGGAAAACCTCGAAACAGCCCAAAAATTGCCTGAAGGACTTTTTTCCAAAAGGGCCCGAAAAAAACCTTTGGAAAACCCCCCATAAAGGGGGACATAGACCCCATTCCTGATTACATCCCCGCAGGTATCTGGGACATTGGGGTACCACTTATAAAGCAGAGTCGGGACTCTATACCATCGGGAGAGTATCTTAAAGCTTGTTTTGTGCTTTGTAGGCTAACATTTGTTTTTGTGTTTGAGATAAAAGCCCCTTTCTCCATTGCTCAAAAATTTAAAAAGCCCTCCTTGCCTTTCCCCCATGCCTTACAAAAATTTGAGGGAGATCTTGAAAAGAGGAGGAAAATCAGCCACTAAATTGTTAAAGGAAAATTAAGTCCCGGGGAAACCCGTCGAGGGGAAACAGAGTCTCTCAACGGCAAAAGGGGCCCGAAAAAGGGGACCTTTTTGGGTGTTTAAACAAGGCATGAAGTGCCGTAACTGCAAATATTAAACTGGGTACCTAGAAGAAGGGGGAGTTTCGGGTAAAATCCAAAAGGGGTTTTTCTTTTCCACCCTGGCTTGTATCGTTATGAAAAGGAAGCGGGCGAGACTTGAACCCCCGGGGGAAAAACCCTTTCCCCAAAAGTCCCCTTGGAGGAAAAAAAATGGTTACCCAAAATTAGGGAAAAAAGGGGGACCCATTAAATCTAGTGGGGCTTTGGGGGCCCGGGGATTTTTAGTATAATGGTTAATGTATGGGCCACACTGAAGGACGGGGTTTGGGGTCTCGATTTTCAGATTTCCCTGGGTTTAGTGTTAGCAAATTTTTTTCGACAAAGTTGAAATAGCACGGTTTTTTTGTTGATCGGTTTTTTTAGATCTCGCGTTAATTTTTTTTAAAAAATTCTGGCTTTAATCTTTTAAATTTATCGGCCATTTTTCGGCGTTCCCTGTCTTTTTGGCGGCCAAAAAATCAGCTTAGAGAATAGGGGCAGGGTGAGCTGTGTGTGCGCCGTCGGGATTTGGGATGTGGGGGGTTTGGATTGGCTAAAAAATCACATGACCTCGTTTTAATAGGGAAAAGCCTTCCCGTTTTATGGGTCATTGTGTGTCCCGGGGTCTATTGCAGTAGGACGTGCGGGTCTGCCCCTGTGGAAAAAGTCAGCGAAATTATTTTTATTTTTTTCACGAGGCAGCTTACTTTTAGCTGTGATCCTTGAAAAAAAGGTAGTTAAAAGGGTTTGCAGATTTTGGGGTTAGGGAGGAATTTTAAAGAGCATCTTTCCACTTTTAAAGTCACGGGGAGAGCGGGGGAGGGGGGGGGCGGAACACAGACCCAAACTTTTTTAAAAGGGTTTCTGGATATTGGCACCCCGGGCTTAGTGTAGACATTTTCATTGCAATTGGGTTTATTATTAAAAGTTTTCTGTTTTAAATTTTTATTGGGTATTGGGGGAGCCTGAACTTTTATTAGGGTAAAGATCTTTTCTAGTTAATGAGGTTTTTTTGTTGGTGCAAAAAATAACTTTTTTTATCAGTATACATTTCTGTTTGGTGTTTTTTTTCTTTTGCCCCCGTCCAGCTTTTGTGATAGGGGGTACCCTTGGGAGTTAAATTTTTTAAACCGCAATTTTGCAGTCACCACAGGTTTTATTGATAGGTTTCCCAAAAAAACCTTTTATTTCCCCCATACATTTCGACACGTGTTTTTTTCACTTTGGCGCAGAACCCGCCTTTTTTTTGATAGAGCCACCTTGCCCGTTTAAAAATTTTAATCCCCGCCCCTTTTGTAGTCACCCCAGGTGGGAAATTGGGTGGGGGGCCAAAAAAATTCCCCTTTTTTTATCCGGGATACTTTTTAGGGTAGGTGGGTTTTTTTCACTTTTGGGGGAGTCCAGTTTGTTGATAGGGGGTTCCTTGCAGTTTTTAAAAAAGAAAACCCGCAATTTTGTAGTCCCCCAAGGTGAATTGGTTTTGGTGGCCCCAAAAAAACCTTTTTTTATCCGTTTACATTTCAGATACGTGTTTTTTTAACTTTTGCTCAGTCCAGGGTTTTTTCATAGGCCACCTTTAATAAAATAGAAATCCGCAATTTTGTAAATAAACCCCAGGTGAAGTGTAGGTGCCCAAAAATTTTTTTTTTATTATCCGGGATACAAATTTTAGATAGGTGTTTTTTCACTTTTTTGGTCAGCAAGGGTTTGTTTATAGGGTACCTTGCATTTAAATTTGATTCCAGAAATTTTTTTGTCACAACAGGTGAATTTGATAGGTGCCCAAAAAAACCTTTTTTTTTCCGTTACAATTTCCCGATCGTGTTTTTTTTCACTTTTGGGGCAGGGCCAAACTTTGTTGATAGAGCCAACCCTTTCAGTTAAATTTGAATCCCGCAATTTTTTTAGTCCCAAGGTGTATTGATAGGTGCCAAAATACCTTTTTTTTATCCGGGATACTTTCAAAATAGATTTTTTTTCAAATTTTGCCCAGTTTCCCGCTTTGTTGATAGGGTACCTTGCACTTAAATTTCAATAAAAGCAATTTTTGTTTTGGGTTTGAGGGATTGAGAATAAACTTTTGATTCGCCGCTTTTAAAAGAGAGTTCAAAAATCCCTTTCCCAAACCCCTCAATTTTTTTTTTTCTGAAAAATGGAGGAAATGCAGGGTTTGGGAAGCGAGCAAAGAGGGGGGTAGGGGCATGGAGGTGAGGGTACGGGGAGTTGGGGCCCTTCCCGTGCTGGGAAAAAAACACGCAAGCCAAACGGATTGTCGGTTTAGGACCGCAGGCCCGTCATTTGCTGGGTCAGGGGGGGTGTTTAATTGTTTGAAAGCGTCGCCCAAATTTTTTTCAGGGGGTTTAAAGCAACCTGATCCAGCAGTCTTTCCTCCCCCTTCCTCCCCAGTCCGGCCCCAAAAGTCTCATCAGCTCGGGCATCCGGTTTCCAAAATGAAACGAAGGCAGCCCCCCAAAGTTTAACTCTTGTTTCCCCCCCTGTGGATAAAAAATTTTCTGAAGACCTCTTTGATGAAAAAAATGCGGTTTGGGGGCAGAAGGGGATTTTCCCAAAAACCAAGAGGCCAAAAAGGATGATTTTCTCTGCTCTGACGCCCCGTTACTGATGCCATCAGAGGAGGAGAAAGGGAAACCCGGGCAAACGGCAAAAATCCCGGGGGGCGGCAAAGCCTTTTAAGTCCGGTTCTTGCTTGTAGCCGGGAGGTCCTGGATGGCCGAATGTAGGCCCACAAAGTCCCCCTGTGTTGTTTATGATTTAGACGACATTGCGGATCCCAAAATGGTTTTTCGCAGAAATTTTTTGGGGGGCGTTCATCCTGGATTTGGGGGGAAGACGATGGGGGAGTGTCAGTAAAAAGGGCCCGCCCCAAAAAGGGGGAGGGCGGTGCAGAAGTCCGCTGATTTGATTCTGCCAGCCACGGTCCGCGGAAAACCCCCCACCTTGATTATCGCCGGGCAAAAAGGTCCAGGAACCTCTCAAACCTGGGGGCCTTCTTTGAGAAAAACCTCTTTATTCCCAAACCCGGGGTGTCATATGCCGCCTTTGCCGTAAACGCCCTAAGTAGAGGCAAGGGTTTTTAAAGGGGTTTAAAACCCCAACAACATGCTAGTAAAATGAAACGAATGCATGGGTTGAAAATGGGGGGGGAAAAAACCCTTGGGCCCAAAAAAAGGCCAGGGCCGACGCCCGGGGTTCCAACCACTGTAAAACCCCCTTGGGCTCCCCCTCCTCCTCCTTTATCCGGCACCAAACCCAAACGTTCCTCAGCTGCCCATGTCTTCAAAAGCCATTTATCAGAGATCAGCCTCCGCTTCAGCCTCCACCCTTCGCCCGAGTACCACCAGCACCCCCAGAGACCCATCCTACCCCCTTTCCCCCCCACCGTTTGATTACTTTTCAAAGCCATACAGCAGCCAGTATAGCAGCCAAACCTTCTGTCATTCCAGTTTTGGAAGGCCACCGGCACACAATGGACAAGTACAGCAGGCCCAAGGCCGCTATATACTCTGTGTACAGCTCAGTGGGTGGAGCTGGGTGGATGTCACTCTGGGGTGGTGACTGTGGCTCTCAGGTGTCGGCGCACGCTTCTCTCAAAACACAGGGATGTGTGCAGGGCTCTTCACGAAAGTTCCTCTGGTGGCATCACGTGCCCAGAGATACCCAAGGCCATGTTGAAATTAATCTGTCTTGGAGACCGTCCACACACAGGTAGGAGCTGTGGGACGGCTCTCCGCAACGAGACCGAGCGCTGGATAGGGTGGACAAAAAAAAGGGTGGTGAACCTTGTGCCAGGCAGGGTGGTGTGCGATAACGGGCGAAATCTGAATGGCCGCCCTTAAGAACGGTAGGCTGGAGCACTTCCCTGTGCAGAGGCAAATGTCATGTGAAACCTTGTCGGTCCAGAAATTTCTAAAGAGCTACCCGGGTCTGGATCTGCCTGCTGAGAAGGTCTCGAGGGTCTGAGTTCCGCTCTTCCGCTGTTTGCACCCTGCTTCGTCACCGCCTGGCCTGCGTTGCAGCGTCAGCTCGGCACCTCCCGTCTAACCGTCACATTGTTGAAGTCGGCAACACGGCTGGAATTCCACCCGTCCACATGCTCCAGCGAGTTGTTGCAGCAGGCAATGCCATTAACTGCAGTCCGAAGTGACAACTGTCTGACAAGCAGCGGTGGCAGGTCTCGGGGTGTTGAGCCATCGAGAGTGGAGGCAGGTGAAGAGCTCTGCACCACCCTTGCCAGTTTTGAAGATAGCCACCAAAATGGTCAGTGGGGGCGGAAAAATGCCAGTGTGTCAGGCATGTGAGCATTGTGGTGTGATCTTGTTCTGGAACGATCGTTGGACAACTGAAACAACAGGTCCCGCCAGCGACGGAGGGAGGAGACGGAAACAGATGCGGACACGGTGCCTTTCTCCGTCGAATCCACAAGGTCCCGGACAGTTTCACAATTTTATCGGTCTTCATTAGCAGTGGTTCGGGGTCAATGGCTAGTGCAAGGCGGCGCCTCAGTCTCAGGGTGCATCATCTGAGGCAAGTAAGGCACTGTGTTGTGAAGCCTGTGCCGGAGGAAGAGAGGAGGAGGAGGTATTACCTGTATACACCGGACAGTTACCGAACGTCCCTGCCTTGGAATGAGGGTGGCGCGATTGAGGGTGAAGGAGGGAAGATGAGGAAGATTCAGTTTGCTAAGTGCCACAACGACCCAGAGGCTGGGAATTCAAGCACTCCATCTCTAACATGAGTTGCTTGGGGCGTCCATTTCCTCCACTTGATCCGCGCATTAAGGCATCAAATGAAACAACATTTTACTGGGTGGCCACCCTCTATGGATCAGGGTACAAAAACAAAACTCATGAACTTTCCGTTCCAACCCACCCAAATAGAGAGTAAAATGCGAAAGTGGAGACCTTGTGATTGATCACAAACTGGAGACATCTTGTTGCGTCTGCTTCACGTTCCTCAAATGTCACGGTGAACAACTTCAGCGACGGACAGCAGTAGAGTGCTAGTAGCCGTGAGCCTGCAGCAGTCAGCAGGCAAGGTGGCAGAAGCTAATGGGCGACCTCTAGCATCTTTATTTACCACCTCACCAACGCATGCAATGCAGGGCACACATCCAACACAGACGAGACCAGCTTAAGATCTGGTGCATCACAATTGCGTACTCACAAACACCGATCGATTTTTGTTTGTGTTCCGGGACCATATAGACTTTGGGGTATCCTAAATTGGACGAATGGCCCTGAGCTCGCTCGCACGCTATAGAGGTGTTGTCTGCCAGCCAGCCAGCATCTATATCTGAGCAGACCTTCAGACAGCTGGAGGAGTCAGTTACAGACAAACGCCATCCGGCATTCCACAGATAATGTGGATAGTTTGACTGATTCATACAAGATGATAATCAGGCCTGGATCTCTATGATGATGGGTTGTGGCCCCAATTGTCCGAGGTCACCGATTAGGTTTGCCGGTCATACTTCACATTCCTCTTCACAAACAAGAAATGGTCCTCTTGAAAACTTTTTTTAAAAGATCATATTGTCTGTAACTCTATGTTTTATTGTCAGCCCAAAAGTTATTATGCTGTCTGCTGTGAGGAGACTGTAAAAGACAGCAGGTTTCTGACAAAAACTGTAGAGACCATTTACTCACACTTTATCTTTAGAAGTTTGTCGCACACATTGTCAATGGTTTTGAGGTCATGTTGCTGGTGAGAGATACTGCTATTAATCACATGGGCCTTTGGAACAGGAAATGTGCTTTAAGTGGCATTTTCTCTCCATCACAAGTGGTATTTAATAGTGGCTGAGAAGTCATATTTATAAATTTTTGGGGTCATGTTGCTGTGAGATACAGCTTTGTAATCATGGTCCTTGTGAACAGAATAAGTGACATTTCTCCCTCACATTTTTTAAACAGTGCTGGAGAAGTCATTTTTATAATTTTTGATGGTTCATGTGCGTGTGAAATGGCAGTCATATGACTACAGGGTCCTATTATAAAAAAAATGTTGTTTCTAACAGAACTATTTGTTCTTCACATTGGTCAAGTGGCGTGTGTCAAGGGTCTATGTTTTGAATTTTTTTGGGGCATTTTGCTGTGGACATTGCAGCTATACTACTAGGTCACTATTCTAAAAATGTGGTTTCTGAAACATGACATTTGTTCTTCACAATTGTCAAATAAGTGTCTCATGGTCATGTTTTGAATTTTTGGGGGCATTTTGCTGTGTAAGCAGCTATTACTACAGGTCCTATTATAAAAAAATGTTGTTTCTAACAGACATTTTTCTCTCAATTGTCAAAAGTGGTCATGGGTCATGTTTGAAATTTTGGGGGCATTTTGCTGTGTCATGCAGCTATACTACAGGTCCTATTCTATATAATGTTGTTTCTACAAGGGGACATTGTTCTTCACAATTGTCAAAAGTGGCTCAAGGGTCATGTTTTAAATTTTTTGGGGGGGCATTTTACTGGGGGACATGCAGCTATACTACGGTCCTTTTTAAAAAAATGGGGTTTCTAACAGAATTTGTTCTTCACAATTGTCAAAAGGGCTCAAGGTCATTTTTTGAATTTTTGGGGGCATTTTGCTTTTAAAAGGCAGCATACTAAAAAATCCTATTATAAAAAAATTGGTTTCAAACAGCATTTTGTTACGGAGGGGTAGTGGATCCTTTGGGACCCCCACAAGCGTGACATAAGCCACGCCAGGAAGGGAAATCAAAAGTAGGTCCAGTTTTCACCAGGCCCCCCGCAAAGCGGGAGGGACTTGCTCGGGGATTACTCCAGGCGCTACCCCTCTACTTGTTGGGGTGGCACCCGGGGGTGTTTGGGGGGTTACAAAATGTGAAGCAGGTGTATTTCGGGGAAGCAAAGGTCGGACAGGGGGCAATGGTTCGGGGTCAAGGGACGGGGGCAAAGGTACGGTACACAGTAAAGGGGACAAGACACTTTTGAACGTTTTTTCTCCAGGCCAAGGCACTATCGATTCGGCAAAGGGCTGGGGAAGGGGCAGGGCTTAAATAGGTCCGGCCCCGGGAGAAAAATCACCGGCGCATTCCCTTTAAAATCTCCGGGCAGTGCCAGGAGGGGGACCGGGAGCGGGAGGGTTTAAAGTGCCCCCCCAGACGTGCCGGGGTTTCCCCGGGCCCCCGAGCTTCGGGCCGCGGCACCGGCCGCACAGGAGGTGCTGCGGCGTTTGCAGGTTGGCCCGACCCACCCCGGGGTGGGGGCAAACACCCGTAACAGTACCCCACCCCCTTGGGCCTCCCCCTTTTTGGCCCGCAAAGACTTAACAAGAGACCCCTATCCAGGATTTTCCCCCCCGCTCCCACACCTTTTTTTCGGGCCCCAAAAACCCCTTCCAGTCCCCCAAAAAAAAATCGTCTCCCCCCAACCCGTTTTTAGTGGCCAAAATCTTTTTGGGCGGCAAAAAATTTGGGTGAATCAGCTAGGGGAGAGGGGGGGAACCACGGACCGAGAGAAGGGGTTATGGGTGACCGGCTTCAGTGGGAGAAAGGGGAAGGATTTTGGGGATGCGCAGGGCGGAGGGAGCCGGGCTGTGGGCCCAGGATTAATGCGCCTCGGGACTTAAAAGGGGGCCTAAAAAAGGGGGACCCAGCTTGTAGCGGGGGTTTTTTAAAACGGATAAATTTGGCAGAAGCCACCCTTATTGTTACGGTTTTGAGGTGATCCGCGGGACCACCGCAGGCGATGGCGTAAGCCCACCCAGGGGTGGAGTCAAGTGGGCCCCGGGGTATTCAGCGGGAGCCCGCCGCAAAGGGGGGATGGATTGCTGGGGCGGGAGTCCACCGGTCACTCCCATTGGGGGGGCTTCCTCGGTGGCGGCCAAGGGGGGCGGGTACAAAATTCGGCAGTCAGGCTCTAGTCGGGGACGGGCAAGAAGTGGGGCAGGCGGCGTGGTTCGTGAACTAGACGGGCAGAAGGCAGGGCAGGCGGCTGTGGTTCGTGAACGTAGACAGGCAAAATTTCGGGGCCCAATAGGCTAACACTAAGACCGGAAAGCCACGGAAAGGTGGGCAAAATAAGGGTGCCCGGAAAGGGCCCAAATTTTCCCCGGGCACTGTCCCTTTAAAAATCTAAACGCCGGGCGCGTGCCCCCCCAAAGGGGCGGCGCCGCGACCCGAGAGCCCGAGACGGACGGGAAAGGAGGAGGCCGGAAAGCCCCTTGGGACCCGGGCAGCGGGAGGGCGGACCCCGGGAACCCGAGGTGCGGGAGGGGGCCCGCTCAGAGTGGGGGCAGGGATCGCCTGCGACCCGGGGGACGGGGTCGGGGGCATCCATGACAGTACCCCCCCCCCTTGGGCCCCCCCCTTCCTTTTAGAGGGGAGAAATTTCTGAAAAAATCCTGCGGTCCAGGATGTTCTCCCCCGGGCCCCACGATCTTTCCTGGGGACCAAACCCCCTTCCAGTAAAACTAAAAAAACGTTTTCCTCTAGTCCTCTATACCCAGATTTTTTAACCACAAAGACTTAGCTGCATAGCCACAAGGAGGAGGACTGCCTTCTGAGAGAAGCGTTTAAGGCCCAGAGGTTTTAGTAGTGAGACATAAAAGGAGTGGGGTACCATGGTAGGAGGGACCGGGAGTTTATAGGCCCCCGGTTTTTTAATCGCTTAAGGACCTCGAAGGGTCCAAAGGCGGGGTCCCAGTTTGTAGGAGGGATTTTGAGGCGGACATATGGGGGCTGACAGCCAACCCCTTTTACACCCGGGAAAGACGGGAGGGGGCTTTTCTTTTATTGCCTGCCCCTTCATGCGGTCAGACGCACGGAGCAGGGATTGGGGGGGTCAGGGACCAAAGGGTCCCTATGTCCTGACCAGAGTGTCAGCAGCGGGCCCCGGGATGAGGATGTAGTGGGGAGGTGGGGGGGATGTAACCGTACACAATAGAAGGGAGAGGAAACCCCCGCGGACCTCTGACTCTAGGGGAAATTTACGAAATTCCGCCCAAAAGTAATTGGCCCAGTCATTTTGCGGAAAGCCCGAAGTGGCCAGGAAAACATCCCAAACTTGATTAAAACTCCCACCTGGCCTTCCCCCCGGGCCATTTATGGCTAATAATTCCCGATCTCCAATGGTGTAATTCCTCTCCGCCTGTAAAAGGTTTAGAAAAAAAAACCACAAGGGGACTGTTTTTGCCTGTGGGGGCCCTTTTTTTGCGTGAGGAGGCTCCACCCTACCGTGGGCTCTACTTCAAGCGAAAAGGGGTTTCGCTGGGCCCGGGCCGCGACAGGATGGACGCAGGGGGAAAAGGGCCTTTTTTAGTTTGGTAACCCTTCCCTCCCCCTCGGAAAGGCCAGCTCCGGGGAATTGGCGTTCTTCCTCAAAAAGGGCCACAATGGGAGCCACAGCGGGAGAAGTCGGTAAACTGCCGGTAAATTTTCAGAAGCCCAGAACCTTGTATGGCCCCCGGCCCAGGGGCGTGGCCAAATTGAATCGGCTGACAATTTGGGTGGGCCCATCCTACCCTTTGGGGTCCGAGAGAAAAAACCCGGGAAGGGAAAGGCGACTTGAGGAAAAAGGGCATTTCCCTAATTTGGCATACAATGATTAGCCCGGGGCGCGAGCACTTAAAACGAACGTAAAGGGCGGTGAGTTCCAAGATCAGGAGAGTATATCAGGTGTCTTCCGGAGACCACGACACAGGATAGAGAAGATCCCTGAAGACTTGTTAACCAAACTCCTGGGACGGCAGGCATTACAGATCCGAAAGGCTCCCCAGGTACTCGAAGTGCCGCCCCCGGTGTAAAGGCCGTCCCCCCTTTTTGCCCTTGCGGACGGCCCAAAATTGTAGGCCCCTCTCAACCCTTTGGGAAAAGACCCTTGCGCCCTGTAAAACGGTCGAATAGTTTTTCCCTGATCAACGGGGAGGTACCGGGGTTCTTTTCCGTGATCTTGTTCAGACCCCGGTAGTCGATGCAGGGTCATAGGAGCCGTCCTTCTTTTCACAAAGAAAATCCTGCTCCCCCGGGGGAGGAGGACTTCAATAAATCCTTTTCTGTAATTTTTCCCGGATGTTTCAACATGGCTTGAGTTCAGGGAAGGGTAAGGGGTAGCCCTGCCCCGACGAGGGCAGGGACCGGGCAGAAGATCAACGGGGAATCATAGGACGAGGGCGGCAAGGTCTCTGCTTGCTTTTCGGGAAAAACCCCTCAGAAAACCACGAATTACGGGGAACCCTTTAACTTTTCGGTACCGGAGAAGCGGGAAACACCCGGGGGGAGGCGCCACCAAAAAGCGAGCCCCCACACTCGGACCCCATCACAAAACTTCGCCCGTCTCCAGTCAAGCACCGGGGCATGTTGCTGCACCCACGGAAGACCCAAAAGGATGGGCGAGGGGAAAACCGGGTAACACATAAAGACAGTCTCTCTTATGCAGTGCTCCAATTTTAAGGGAAAAGTGGCTCGTACGGTACGGACTAGATCGCTGGGTCCCCACTGACGGAGGAGATGGATAGGGGGGCTCTCCAGGAGAACCACGGAAGATGGTGTTTTTAACACCAGGCAGCGTCCAAGAAGTTCCCAGCCGAACCGGAGTCCAGGGGTGAAACTTAAAGTGGGTCCCGGCTTCCCTGCTCCAGGACGGGGGTTTCAACGAGGGGAGGGACTCAACACCCCTAGGGACGCCTCCCCACGTAGCCAGGTGGGTCTTCCCCCCCGGCCGCCGCGGACGGAGTTGCAACCCCTGAGGAGATGTTCAGGCTGCCACAGTAAAATAGTTTTTTCCCTTTCGCCCCTTGTCAAGTTCCTGGGAGTTCAGGTGGGCTCTATCCACGGTATGGCCTCTTCCACGGGTGGGTGGGAAGGAGGCTGGGAGGGCCCAGAAAACCGGAGCAGGCGGGACAGGGGCGGTGGGAGGAGGTTCTTGTCCCTTTGGGGGAGTCCCCCGTCTCTTGTGAAGGGTATCAATCCGGGTTTGCCAAATGGGAAACTCGCTTTAAAAAAAGAGTATGGCCCCCGGGGGGGCGAGGCATCCTTAATCTGGCTGGAGGAAAACCCCTTTCCCGAACGTGGCGCACAACGCTGAAAAGTTCAAGCCAGCCCCCGATGCAAAGGGGCGGAACCAAAGGGTAGTCTCCCACGGAGGCGTTCCCTTTTGCAGGTTAAAGGGGGTCTCGGCAGACAAAACGCGGGCAGGCTCTTTTGAAACACTCGGAATTCCTGTAGAAATTCACCAATCAGCGGTGACCAATCGCCTCGGTCCAGAGAGGATTGCCCACAGGCCGGGGTTTACCCGAGAGGAGACTACCACAAGGCCACCTGGGTCTTTCCGAAGGGAACTGACCACCCTAATTCCACATGGAGGGAACATGGGGGGATGAAGCCCCGCAGGCCTTAGGGGCCCCCCTCGAACTTTGTCGGCATGGCCAAGCGGAGCTTAGGGACCAACTGTAGCGACTGTCATGGGGGGAACCCCTGCGCCCCCCCTTCCGCTGCTGAGTGGGATGAAGCTTCGCATCATGGGGGAGAGGCTCTCGAGCTGCTGTGCTTTCTGCGTGACTTTTTGATTGTTTTTACCACGACGGTGGGGATATTGGCACGCTCGGGAAGGGCGCCTTGGGGATCCATGGGGCCCGGATCTTACGTTACGCCCTTTGGGGGGATCCCCTGGCCACCGCAGGCGATTGGGTAAGCCCCACCAGGGATGGGGTCTAAGTGGGTCCCGGAAATTCACCAAACCTGCGAAAGCGGATGGATTGCTGCGGCGGGAGTCCACCAGGGCATACACTGGCGGGGCTTGCCCGCGGGGGGCGGCCCAAAGGGTAGGCAGGTACGAATCGGCAGTCAGGGCCCTTCGGGGGCAGGGAAAAAGGTCAGGGCAGGCGGGTGTGTTCGTGAACGTAGACAGGCAAAGGGCAGGGGGAGGCGGGAAGGATCGTGGTCGGGAAACGTAAGCAAAAAAGGGTTTTGGTAACGTAGGCAGACAAGGCTTTCTGGAACCTTTCCCAAAAAGGCATGAGCACTAAAGATCCGGCAAAGACCCCGGGAAGAGGCTGGGCTAAAATAGGGGCAGTGCCCGGCAATGGCCAATTACCGCGCACTGTCCCCCTTTAAATCTCAGACTGCCCGGGGCGCGCGCCCCTAAGGGCAGCGCCCCGCACGCCCAAGACGAGACGGACGGGGCAGGAGCGAGGCCCGGGGAAGTCCTTGGGACCCCGGCGGGATTGGGGGGCCCCGGGGCCCGAGGTGGGGACGGGGGGCCCCTCAAAGTCGGGGGGACGGATGCGCCTGCGACCCGGGGCGAGGTCCAGGGGCATCCGTGACACTTACCCCCGGGACAAAAGGAAAGGGGGGGTCTTTTTTTTTGTCCGCTTTGGGTCTTCAACGGGCCCGAGGCCCGAAGCGGGACTGGGGCGTCTCCTCCGACGGGGGCATAAAGGGCACGGACTAACTTTTCCCCGCAGGGACATCGGAGGAGGGAGAGGGCAGTGGAAGGGGTGGGGCGGGGTGCCGACCAAAACAAAGGAGAAGGGGGATCCCCAGCAAATCCCCGGGAAATATACGAAAAATTTCCCCCCAAGGTATAGACGGACCATCATTTTTTTTGGAAATGAAGTTGGGGGAGATAAGTACCTAGGACCTATTCACCCCCCTCCACTTGCCCCTTGGATTGTGGTGGTACACGAGGAGAAGTCCAGTTCCACTTGCAGTAGCGAGCAGAGGG